>CANXYI010490255.1:0-10608 GCA_948208565.1 Hura crepitans
ACTTTACTCACTATAACATGTTATCTTATTGGATTGCTAACCATCATGTCAAAGCCAAGGTCATCTGACACTAACCCCCGATCTAAAACCCATGTAGTGTTGATATAAGAATGTGATGACTCATGGTGTATCAGTGCTAAAGTAGGTAAATCAAAGATATGGAATGTACCAGTAGCCTCTACCTCTTCTCTAGCTCATATGGCATATTGTCTCACTAGAGCTTTACTCTCTGACTAGCCCCAGCTCTACTTCTTATGTCTCTTTTATCCTGCTTCTGTGAAGGAATATATGGTTTCATCAAGCAATCTTTTTAAAAATGATCTCTAAAGCCATAACCCTTGTAAGATCCTGGTATAAGTCTCTAACATACCCTTACATGTCTCTTATGGCAAGTCTCACATGTAGGTGTCATAGCACTGCCTACAGTGGATTTAGGAGCACCTGAAGTCTAAGTCTATGCTTAGGTCTATGTTCTAGAACCATGTCCCGACCTCTATGATCAATCTAACTTCTTGCCTTGATAATGTTTGGATTGACCACTCTTATGCCTCTTATCATATACATATCTAGAACTACCTTGCCCATGTATATATGATCTCTCCTTAAAGCTATCTCGCATCTATTTCAGCTCATTCACCATCTTTGTAGTGTGACAGGCTACCACCAAGGTTGTAAAGTCTCAGATTTTCATAAGAGTAACCTGTTGCATGACATTTAAGTTTAACCCCTTCTCAAACTTTTTATAGCGGTCTTCTTCTATCGCTACCACTGCCTTTGCACATCAGATCAGATGAGCAAATTCGTTCTCATACTTAGAGATTGTTTTTTGTCTTTACCTAAGATATATGAATTCCTAGTATTTCTGATCCAAGTAATGCTCAATGATGTACTTTTCCTTGAATTCCTTCAAAAAGAAATCCTATGTGATATCTATAGCTGTCTTATGTTTTGTTGTCACCTCCCACCATTTCAATGCTTCTTCAGATAGCATTAAAGTGGCACATGCAGCATCCTTATCTTGTGGGTATCGTAACTATTGCATAATACGGACTATCTGGTCCAACTAGTACTCAACTCTACTGGACTCATCTAACTTTTCCCCCTTAAAGAATTTAGCTCTGTTCTTAATCAACCTCTCTATATAAGTCTTTTAAAATGCCCATTATTCTTGTGGCACTAGAGGTAGAGCCACTTGTGCATTAGCAACTATAATAGCAACTATCATAGCAACTGCTGTTACTTATCTGATAAACTCTATTATTGTCTGCAACCAATCAAAAGGACCTTACTATCTAGGAATAACATGTCTAGCATTATTGGGGGTCGCATACTTAGGTTGTGCCTCCCTTTGTCCAAAGGCAAGGGGAGCATGACTTTCTACCCCTTTTTCCTTTGTAGGCATAGTGCTACTACTCATATCCCATAGCTATAGGCAATAGAAATAGATTATGAGCTAAAGAAGTAATAGTATTTGATGTAAATATATTACAACTCCTAAAGTGCTCTTGTGTAACCCATAGGTCTAAAGCCAACTAGATGCTCTGATACCACTAAGTGTGGTGCCCTCTGCTCATTCCATACATTGAACCCAAATGGGGGATGTGCATATGTAAAACAATATCTAGTTTCATTATCCAAACCACTTAAAATTTAAAACTTTTATATAAAAAACATTTCTTAACTCAAATATAAGATAAAACATTAAAACCTTTTGGCACACAAACTGAGGTAACATTAGGTTATCATGTTAGAAATCCAATAGCATAACAGCTGTACTAGGACACTTTCTTAAATTTTTACCTGCCTAAAAACACTTTTACATAATTAATAAACTCATTTCCAAACTCACTGGGTCCTTCGAACCCTCTAAACACAACATAAAACACAATGAGCCTCAGACACTCCATAATCAACATTTTCACATGCAATCTCATATATCATCACACAAACATGCGAGAAGTAGAAAAGCAAAATCAATAGTTAAAATATTTGAGTACAAAAACCCACTGCAAAATGCAAAATTAGACCCAATCCCTCTGGGATCACAAGAGCACACTAACTATATAACCATTACATTTACATCACCACCACTATTACAAAAAAGAGTACAAAAATACCCATGCAGGGGTTATCTTCATATCTCCTGCTATACAGAAGCTTTAGCTCTAGTCTGCTACCTTGTTACCTATGCATTGCAAATAAGTAATGCGTTAAGCTTTTGCTTAGTGGTGGAATCACTTTAACTTGTAAAAAGGTTAATTATAGCTTATCCATAAATGAACATGAACCATTTTTGGATTTAATAATCACAACATGTATTTTTGGTGACTTATACACAAACATACACATTACAAGAAAAAATAATGCCTTTACATATCAATTATGCCAAAAAACACAAACATCATGTAATAATCATTTATAGGCCATAAGGCACAACATATATCACATTATCATCACAGCACTTGTAATAAACCATACCGCAGTCATACATTGCAAAGAATACTGACATACATGTTTTTTTGTCATAATTGCCATTATCCATAATAAACTCGTATATGCACATCATAATTGTCCATATTCATGTTTTGAGTCATATTAATATATAATCACAATTTATAGCCATATGAATAAAAATAAACATATTTATACACCTTAAAACCAATTTTGAGTCATTCGACCTTATTATGTCTATATGTCGCATATTAGAACCATTTAACATATAATCTCAAATTATGCATTTTTAAGCCATTTTAATTATTTAACTTTTGCCATATTAATAAGACAACTAACTAAGATTAGATAATGAAATTACTTAGGCCTGAAGGCACTCATACTCATAGGTACGTATACTTAGGCCCGAAGGCTCTCACATCCATAGATGCATAAACTTAGGCCTCAGGCTCTCACATCTGTAGATGTATAACACTTAGGCCTAAAGGCTCTCATACCCTTAAGTACATAAATCTTAGGCTCGAATGCTCTCATTCCTATTGGCACATAATTTTAAGCTTGAAGGCTCTCACATCCTCATATACGTAATCAAACTTAGGCCTAAAGACTCTTATGCCCATCAGCACGTAAATCAATAACCTACAGTTCTCATAGCCGAAGGTATGCTAGCAGCTACTAAAATCCTAGTTGACCGATCAACCTATCTAAACTAGGTTGTCTTACTATATAGGCATCATTAAATAGGTCATTATATGTCAAATTAACCAATTTCACTTTTTTTAATAATATAATATTAATTAAAAACACTATTGGCCTCTTTGCAGCTTTGCATGACCTACACATACACACTTGGCCAACTTAGGCCTATTGATGTCCATTACACCTGTAGGATTCATTTCAAAGGTGTAATAGCAATAAACACAACATCATACCAATTTGTCACATAAAAACTCAAATATTAATTCAAACAATCATTTTATGGCATTTTCCAATATTCACATTCAAAAGGTCACCCATTACCTCTTTATGCATTTATAACACACACTTCATCCTTATATGTCAAAAAATTCACTTTAAGCATATTAGCACATTAGCTTTATGCACATACAATATTTTCACATCGATAAGAACTTGCGTGCACATATTACTGCACTTATCAGTTTAAGTACGTATAATGTTGCACATTTGTATATTAAGTCATTCATGGCATTTTATTATATATTACATCCATTATACATGTTCAAATCATACCATAACCATATGCACACATTTCTAGGCATACGACATACAACATGGCATACTCGGATTTTTACTCACATAATGCATTAATCAACTCCATATCAACATTCTTGCAAATTTCATCATTTATGACCACTCTAAACCATCTTATATCATGCAATTATCAATCCATTCATCATAAATTATAATTATAACATTTATTGCATTTTTATGCATTTAATACCATTTATTACTAATAGGGACATAAAGCAATTAATACATAAAATGCAAATTTTTAGCAAATTAAAGTGATTACACATACCCAACAAAGTCGTACGGGATACCCGAAGTAGGCTTAGGCCTTCTCCTTACCTCGGGATGCTTAGGTTGTTGTGTTTGCCTATGAATACAAAAGGGTATAGAAATGAAAAAAATTAATATAAAATAATATAAACATTAAAAAAATATTGTGAGCCTATATATGTGCTCTACAACACCTAAGGAACTCATGAAAAATAAAATTTATGGAAAAGAAAAACCTGAGAGAGAGGAGGTTACTATTCACCTCGAGATTCTTCTCAGTTTTTCTCCCAAAATACTCCGTCGTTCCAAAGATTTTAGTGTCCACGGACTCATCTCGAGATGGTTTTCATTTTAAGTATAGGCTTATGGAGTGGTCAGCTTAAGGAAGGAGTAATCAAAGGAGAAAGGGGAGGAGGAAAGGGGGAAAAATTTTGAAGAGAGAAGGGAGGAGGTGGTGATGTATGGCGTGAGTGGAAAGAATGTAATTCTTCCCTTTTTATAGTTTTTCCAAAAATAATTTTTCCTTTCTTTGAAAAATTACTATAACCATTAGGGATGTTGGTTTTCCCCTATTTATGTGCTTAAAATTCCATCAATCCAAGCCCTAAATTCTCCCAAAATCTCAAGCCTAAATTCCGACAATAACCCAAAAAATTAATACATTTTATGTCCTAAAAATTGGGTAAAATTAGTTCCCGAACTCGAAAAATTCTGATTCTAAACCCATTGGACTATTAGGAATATTTGAGTATCAGGCTATAATATTATTAAATTATTTTGAGCAACTTTTTATTTATATGATTTAGCTTTACCTGTAGCACTATTCACAAAACACTATTGTAAAATCTTAATTAGCATTGTTAAACGTCCGAATGACTTCTGATTGGTTTCAAACTTTGCCCAAAATTCTCTTGTAATTAATACTCCTCATCGGTAAGCTTAGTGCGACTCAAGTTTCTAAAAGCACTATTCATCTCGGGAAGTACTATTCATCAAAGTCGAGATTTTCAGGTCGTTAAACTTCATGTCCATGTCAAGTCCTTATTACAAGTCATTGCTACATAAGTATTTTTCATTACACAATTATGGGTCAGTTTAATTTTTAGGGACACCATTATAGGTTAATTTCCATTTTCCTTAGGCACTTCCTTAGGCCATTTTAAGCCATGTTAACATGCCATTCTAAGCCACAAATTCCCTCATTCCATTTAATCCAGTAAGGGAACAACAATGGCCTCACATTGCCACTAAAGACAAGTATAGAAAGTGCCCAAATTTCATGTCCCATTTTATGGCTTTTTAGGTCACATTATAGATCATTTTTTATCCATGCCTTACAAGTAAATGTCATGCCATTTATGCACATCACATGCCATGATATACCATACTTACCATACTTACCATGGCATACATACCTCTCAGCCATTGCTTGCCCATAATCATACACTTGTATTTTCTTTATCTCATCACACATATATATCATATATCATAATTCTAGCATGCACACATATGCACACATAACATACCATGTATGCCATGCCATGTCACACCACACACATGCTTCGGCCATACCATGACCATATATATACATGCATTTTCTCATCAAATTCACCACATACACATCTATTTCCATGCCAACCATACTATTTCCCATTACATACACCATACATACATACCCAACACATTACTTACATGCCAAGGTACCTTGAGAAACCTCTCAGCCACACCTAATACTATCTATATCCATGCACATTCTCATCATGTACACATATTTATTATTCATTCCTATATCATACACATCATATTTCATAATATCTATTATATACACATATCATATCAACTATCTCCATGCCATGATCCCAAGCCATACCTCTCGACCAAAATGAGATTATAGCTTTACACCCATTTTCTTTAACACTTCAACATACAAACTATCAAGATCATGCATAACCAATATCAAATTAGGCTTACATCAATAATTCCTATACAATACATGTTCAAATTAGAACTTCCATAGGCATGTATAAGATAATTCACATTCGAAGACAATATGGCATGCTTTTATTCAATCAAATTCACATACCTATGCACACTTCAAGGCTTCTCCCACACTTCAGAATAGCTAATTCCTTAGTTGAACATCATTCCCTCCATGGCCTACATACATACCTATCTAGCTTAGAAAATTCATGAAAAATCCTACAAGCCTCAAATTGAAAATCTAAAAGCATAGGTAATCTTAGAATGATGAAATACCCTTTAAAATAAAATTAAAAAAAATGAAAGAACACACTTGCACCAAGTTTTGAAATTCTTGCTACCCTTTATGTACACTAAGCCTTTGGTGAATTTTCTTAGCTTCTATGATTGCCTATGGTGTCCCAACCCTTTAAGGATTAATTTCTACCTAATTAATATGATTTTTAGTTGAATTATTAGTGGGAATATAGCTTGAATTGAATAAAAAATAGAGGTGGCAAAAGGGAGAAAGCATCGGCAATAGGAGAGGGAGAAGGAAGGAAGAAAGGTGGGTAGAGGTTGAGGTGGCAATAGGAGTCCATGTGGTTATGAGAGGGGTATTTATAGTGGTGAGTGGATGCCTTGAGTGGTGACACATGGCACTTGAACACCTAAAAAATGCTTAGTTTTGACTATAATTTTGAGCAATTTTTAAAAATCACTCGAGCCTTAAAAAAATTATCACATTTATTTTAAAAATCCTTAATTAAGCTCATTTACTAGCACATAAAATTTCACTATAAAATTCCATCGACAAGTCAATTAACTAGTTCCTTAGAGAATAGAGAAAATCGAGAAATTTCAAAAAATTACCAAAGGGCCTCAAAAAATTAAAATTCCTTCACCAATGGTCTCAATGGAATTTTTAACATTTAGAATATGCTATTTTCAAGTCTATCCAAGCATGTCCTAGGTCATTCCTAGCCCAAGTCCATTTGAGCTTACGGCCCATTACATTTTGACCTAAAATAATTTATTAGTTCTGCTAAACTTTAAATTAAGTCTTTTTCATCATTTTATGGCTAGCCAAAGTTTTATGACTAGTGCACCCCTTTTTTAGGCCTCGTGAAGGTTACCTAGCACTTTGGGCACACTTTTCAAACCTCAGAGGTACTGTTCATAGAGCTTTGACTTACAAGTATCACATACATAATCATATAAATATATTCTTATTCTATCCAAAGTATATGTCAACATTATTCACCATTGTATGTAAATATTATATTTAACAATATTTTATGCCATATATGTGTACTTAATAATTAATTTAAAATCATACAGATTTTATCAAATAAAATCAAAATAACTTTTATTATAAATTATTCAATTCATACATCACTTATAAATGGCCAACATATTTTATGACTCATGCAATCTCATAATATATCAATTATATTATAATTAACTATATTCTCACTGTATATTTTAGTCATACCATTAAATTCAAGAAATAAATAACATATTACATTTCCAATAATTACATGCTTATAACTATTTTTACTTAGCCCATATTTAGGAGAACATCACACCTAAGAATTTTAGGATTATCTTGTGCAGTGGTCCACATTTTGGATTTGAACGACTATTGCACTAGAGTAGACCCATGCAGTGGCCCTAAGGGATCTGAATGTTAGTTGCACCCATATAGGAATCCAAAATTATCATATATAGGTTAGGGTCAGACTATAAGTGGACCCATAACTAGAATTGACATTAACGTGTTTGGCAGCTACTATTTATCCTTAGTTGACCAGTTAACCCGTCTACTTCTAGGTCGTTACTCATACGGGCTATTTTTTTTATCATTTTCTCCATCGTTCCTTAATTTGATTTAGTCATTTAAATCTCAGTGGTCAGCGCCTTTTTATAACTCAAAAATATTATATTATTTTCCCTTTTTCGTAGGTGATTAGGCATAATTCCATATAGCTTCATAAATCACATATTTTATAGCATCCTTACATACACATTTTACATCAAAATATATATTTAAAGAAATTTGACCATTTTAGCCACTATACACACACACACACACATTTTAAACTTATTACAAATAAAAAATTTCATTATTTTCATCAAGTTATAATCTTTCTCAATTTATTGAACTCATTCTACCATTTTAAATGACAAGCATCCAAATCATATTTTCTATTCCATTCCTTTTTTTCTCTACTCTTCATACCAACAATTGTACATTAATCATGTAACTTATGTAATACATAAGTACATGCATATAAAATGTACTTACCACTTGATCACTTGATACATGAAATTGCCTTACCTATTACGACATATCATTTTTTTCCTTAAAACATAAACCTTTATATATCATTATACATGCTCAATTGTATACATTTCATGACCTAATTATAATTCAATTATCAATTACACCTAAATAGCCTAATTCAATCACTTTAATGCATTCAAGGCCATTCGGCCACACATGCATATACACTATAATTATTATTATTTTTTCATAATTCTTCATATATACACAATTTATCACTTCATAAAGACACCATACACAATTAATTTTCTCCATTTTTCTAACAATTATGCACTTTTACTAACATATATGTAATTGTGTATATTATAAATAATTGATGACATGGCTTAGCTATAATAATTAGATTGATTGCACATACCTACCAAAGTTAAAATACCCTACGAGGATCATTTAAACCTTTGCTTTACCCTTATCACATCCTTACTCCATTTCAACAACTGCGTATTATAAATTCGAATTATAAAAAATTGTACAAGTTCATATAATGCCTAAAAAAATTTAAAAAAAATATATTTTCTAACTCTTGGGCACTTACTTAATAGGGGAAAATATTAGAATTTCAAAAATCTTACTCGTTCAAAAAAAGGGCACTATCCCTTAAACCTAAAAACATGAAAATTCATTCATTTTTTTTATGAAACCACCTAATATAGTATCTAGGACCTTTAAATGCTTAAAGCTTATTATTGGATGTTGAATTTAGCACTAATTTGGAGGAAAGAAGTAATAAAAATGGGAAATTTCTCACGGGAGAGCTATCGAGCTTTTAAAGGAAATGAGGACGGAAGATTTGTGTAACTTTAAGCAAAAAAGTCAAATTGAATAAGGTATTTATAGGTAAAAAAAATAAATAATTTTTAATTCCTTCAAAAATTCATTTCTTCCCTATTTTAAGCCATTTTTCTATCATTCCATTTCAAGAAATTAGATAAATCAAGTCCTTATTCACTATAAAAATTGGGGCTCAAAATTCAAAACAAACCAAATTAAAATATCAAATTTACACTTCCTAAAATTAAAAAAAAAACTTCCTAAACTCAAAAATTCTAATTCTAGAGCCACTAGAGTTAGTGGAATTTTTTAGTATTAAGTCATCCTATTTTTTAAATTTTTTTAGCAACTTTAAAAATTATTTACAATTCAACTTTGCCTTAGTCACTATTCATAAGACACTGCCATAAAAACTTTCCTAGCATTTTTAACTATTCTAATGAACTCCTATTAGTTTCAAATTTTACCCAAAATTTTTTTATGTCTAATACTTTCATCTAATAAATTCAATACACCTCGAACCTCGGAAGTACTATTCATAAAATCAAAAACTTTCAAGTTGTTACATGACTTCCCCTCTTAAAATAAATGTCGTCTTCAATATTACCTAGTTCAAATAATTATGGGTATTGCCCACGCATTTGAGCTTTTGACTCCTAAGTGGTTTCTTCCATGCCATAATACTTCTAAGCCAATTTCACCATTGGAATGGTTTTATTTCGTAACTCCTTAACCTCTCTGGCCTAGATTCTGATAGGTTCTTCTTCATAGGATAAATCTAGCCTGAATTCAACTTTTTCCAATGATAGGGCATGAGTTAGATTAGATATATTTAATCTAAGTATGGAAATATAGAAAACATCATGAATCTACTAAAGTTCTAGTGGTAATACTAGTCTGAAGGCTACTAGTCTTACATGTTCAATCACCTCGTGTGGGCTTATAAACCTTAAACTTAATTGTCCTTTCTTACCAAAGTATAGAAACTTCTTATAACCCCTGTATGCCATGGCTCCATGAACAGTGCAACTAAGGCTGGGAGTGTGCCCGAGCTAGTGGGTCATTTACTAAAGAATCGAGGTAGCAACATTGGTCATCAAACTTTGAGCGGCTATAAAAGGATAAAAAGGCAAAATTTAAAATTTAGCAGAACTAATAATTCATTCCAGGCTGTAAACTATTAATTGTGGGGTTAAATTGAGAAGGGCCAGGAATGATTTGAGACGTGATCGAACGAACTCAAAAATATCATACTATGAAGCTAAAAAATTCCATTGGGTCTATTAGTGAAAGAAATTTTGAATTTCAAGGTCGTTTGCTAATTATCATAATTTTTTAGGTTAACATATAAATCGGGGCAATATGTAACTATCCTATCAATAGAATTTGGCCTTACAAATTTTTGAGCATGTAGAGGGGATTAAATGAGGAATTTTAAACAAATAGTGTAATTTTTTGAGGTCCTTATGATTTTTAAAAATTTCTTGAAGTTTCAATCAAAACTGAGCCATTTTGGGTTGGTTTGGTAGGTCGTGGGACCTAATCGTACTATGCCAGCT
>CANXYI010490267.1:0-21579 GCA_948208565.1 Hura crepitans
GAGAACATACTTTCTCTAAGATAGAAAGATACCCTTCTTACTTCTTGTCACTTCCACTTCCAAGAAGTATTTTAGCCAGCCTAAGTCTTTCATGTGAAATCTAAAATGCAAGAAATACTTGAGAGAGGAAATCCCTACAACATCACTGCCTGTAATGACAATGTCATCAACATACACAATGAGGAGTATAACACTAGTTATTGATTGTCTATAGAAAACTAAATGATCACATTTACTCTTTTTTAGCCAAAACTCCTGAACCACCTCATTAAACATTCCAAAAAAAGCATGAGGACTTTACTTCAAACCATACAATAATTTCTTTAGATAATAGACCTTCCCATACTTCCCCTAAGCAACAAAACTAGGAGGTTGATCCATATATACCTCTTTCAAGAGATCACCATGCAAAAAAGCATTTTTGATATTTAGTTGATGTAAAGGCCAATTTTGTGATGTAACTAATGAGATGAATAAGAGAATATAGGTTAGCTTGGCCACTAGAGAGAAAGTCTTTAAGTAAAAAATTCCATAAGCTTGAGTATACCCTTTAGCAACCAATCTAGCTTTAAGTCGAGCCATTGAGCCATCTGCATTGACTTTAACCGCAAAAACCCACCTATACCCCATTGCCTTCTTACCTATAGGTAAATTCACTAGAGCCAATGTACAATTATCATCTAAAGCCTATATCTCTTCAAGTATAGCATTTTACCAACCCATTCTAGCCTTCTTGAATAGACTTGAAAAATAGGCAAGTTCATAGGAGTTGGAGGAACAATAGTTTGCTTAATTAGAGATGTCACCTTTTTTGAATGCTCAACATAAGAATTAACACCATGAGACCCATTATTAGATGGTTCAATTGGGATAGACCCATTATCATATAGATTATCATCATTGGTCTTTTTTTTTCAATAGTATTAGTTTAACACATACTAAAGAAAAACTTGATAACTCAACCAGTTATTGTCCTTTCCCTTTTAACAAGAATCTAATTAAATGGAAAAGAATGGGATGTGTTTAAAAAATGAAACATCTATTGATACCAAGTTTTTGTGGAGGTCAGGTGAGTAGCACTTATATCCCTTTTGAAGTAAAAAATACCTTAAAAAGATTCATTTAAGGGCCTTAGGGTCTAGTTTGGTAAGATGAGGCCACACATCATGAACAAAACTAATGCTTCAAAATATTCATGGCTCTATTAGAAATAGAGACTTCGTAGGAAAAAGGATACTATAAAGAGCAACTCCATTGAAAACTATAAAAGGCATGTGATTAATCAAGAAACAGGCTGTGGAGACAGCATCAGCCCAAAATGGCTTAGGAACCTTCATTTGAAACAACAATGCTTGTGCAGTTTCAAGAATGTCTATTTTTTCTTTTAGCCACACTATTTTGTGCAGGAGTATCAGCATAGGATGATTGATGAAGGATGCCCTATTGGTTCATACAATTCTAAAAAGATGCTGACATATATTCTTTGGTATTATCACTTCATAATATATGCACATGAGCATTAAACTGAGTCTTGATTTTAGCACAAAAAGTAGAAAAATGAGTGAACACCTCAGAACAATTTTTTATAAAATAAATCCATGTCATTCTAGAGAAATCATCCATAAATGTAATAAAATATCTGAAACAAGTTTTAAATAAGATATAGCAAGGGCCTCAAACATCAAAATGTACTAACTAAAAAGCAAACTTAGTTCTCTTATTAACTCTAGGACTCAAAGAACTTCGATGATGTTTTGCAAAATGGCACGAATCATAATCTATTGAAGACACATTAGAAAATTGAGGACACAACTTCTTTAACACTAGTAGAGAAGGATAACCTAGTTGATAATGAGCTTTAAATAGAGACATGATACCAAAACTAGCAACAGAACCAAGTACCCAATCATTTAAAACATAAAGACCATCAGATACATGACCTTTATCGATAGTTTGCTTCTTCATAAGATCCTAAAAGAGACAATGATTAGGGAAAAATGAGATACAACAATTAAGATCTTTGGTAAGATGGCTTACAAACATAAGATTAAAAGCAAGACTGGGTAAACTAAGTACTAAAGATAAGGTGATAGAAGGAGTAGGTTTTATAGTTCCAGAACCCTTAATAGTGTAATGAGACCCATTAGCTATTGTTACAGGAGATGGTGTAGTGTGAGATCAAAGTTGGAAAAGATTTTAGGATTACCTATCATGTGATATGTGGCACTAAAATCAATGATCCATTTATTTGAGGAGGAGATGAGAAATTTTTTACCTGACTCAAGTAAGCAACTGATGGAGTTTTTTTAACTATTTCTTGATATTGAGAAAGTTTGGCATATTCATTTGCTGAGATGGTGACTATTTTGTTAGACTCAGAATTGGAAGTAATAGCAGCTGTAGCAATGGTAGTCTGAGCTCTCTGGTTGTAATTTTGTAACTTCTTATAGTAAAACTTTGTGTGTCCAGGTTCTTTGCAATAATAACAAACAATCTCACTATTCCCTCCTCTATTATCAGTGTTCCCTCCTCGATTGTTAGTTTTAATTCCTATATCATTTTCCCCTCCTTTGGCAACAAAAATACTGGAAGACTAACTGGATGGTGTATTCTCAGTACGCAGTACCTTACTGAACACTTCTTAGAGAGAGGTAATCTCAAAACTTGAGAGAATATGAGATTTGGCAGTTTCAAATTCAGATGGTAGTCCAACAAAGAAACTCATAATTGCCATCATCTCTCTCTAGTTTTGTTGCTTTTTGATATTAGTGCTAAATGGTAAGAGCATATTTAAGTCTTCATAAGTCTTCTTAAAGTCCATAAAATATGATGTCAATGATTTGGTTTCCTTTTTATCACAATAGAAAAGCTTTATAAACCTCAAACATGTGAGAAATATTCCCTTTCCCAAAATACAAACAACTTAAATAATCCATTTATTCTTTCACCAGTTCATAATGATCTACTAAACCAAGTACATCATTTTTAATAGAATTTCTAATTTGTAAAAATAATCAAGCATCTTCTCTCAACCAAGTTTGGTTAGTTTTATCATTCGGAGGATCTTGAGTAAGGTGATCATCTCTATCAATACTACATAAATAGACCCTAATAGTTTTACTCTAAGATAGGAAATTAGAGCCATTTAACTTATAATCAATAATTTTACTGGTGACTGGAATAATTTCACCCACAGATGCTTTTCCTTCATCCATTATAAACACAAGGAAAAATAAAAATTACAATAGGCATAAAAAGAGACCAAACACTAATATGAAAGCCAAAAAATAAACCAACACACTAAATGCCAATTGAGAGAAAGATCAGAAAACAAAACATCGATGCTGAAGATATCCAAAAGAAATAAATCCACCAAAACTCAACCTATTTGATCATAAAACTACTGGTAGAGGCCAAAAATAGATGTTCGATGGCAAGAGATGATATCAAAGGGCAAACAGAGCGATCATGCTCCACTATATACCGGCACGTGAGATGAACCGAAGAGAGAGATAGAGGTGTGTGAAGGTCACGCTCTAGTTGGAAGGTTATCGAATTCTAGGGAAATGTTGAACAAAAGATTTTGACCTACTTTTAACCACCGATGAGGCAAAATGGTCACTCAAGATGGTGACTCAGAATAAATAGATTTTGAAACCCGTAAGCCTAAAGGCTCTAATACCATATGGAATAGACAATATAAAACAAAAAGTATTTTCATATATTTTTATCACATAATTCTATGATTATATACACTTAGAGAGAGCTAAACATAGAAACAAATCCCTACTAATTAGCCTAAGTATGTAAGGTAAGTTTATAGCTATTATAGCTATTACATTCTGTAACAAGTATCAAGTTGTATTAATCCCAAAATTTTTTGAGCAACTTATTGAATATTTTATAGTTAACCTAAAACTAGGTCACTATTCATGTGACACTATCGTAAAACTTAACTATCATTTTTAACTACCTAAACGACTTCATTTGGATTTCAAATTTCACCCAAAATTATGTTATGTTTAATACTTCCATTTAGTAAGATTAGTGTGACTCGACCTCGAGAAACATTGTTTATGTCTTGAAAAGTATTATTCATAACATCAAAATTTTTTGGGAGTTACATTTCTTGCCCTTTTAAAAGAAACATCATCCTCAACATTACTTGGCTTAAACAACTGTGGATATTGCTCTCTTATATGAGTTTTTATTTCCTATGTAACCTTTTTCCATTCTATAGTGCTTCTAAAGAACTTTCACTAGAGGTACTAACTTTTTTCAAAACTCTTTTACCTCTCTATCCAAGATTCTTACAAGTTCTTTTTCATAAGATAGATTTAGACAAATCTCCACCTCTTTTACTGATAGAATTTATGTATGATTCAATTTGTATCTTCATAGCATGGATATGTGGAAGATATCATGAACCTACTGAAGTTTAAGAGCCAAAGCTAGTTTGTAAGCTACTGGCCCTACCCATTCTATTACTTTATATGGCCTAATAAACCTAGGACTCAACTTTCCTTTTTTTCAAACTGCAAAACCTTTTTCTAAGGTGAAACCTTGAGAAACACTTTGTCGCCCAACTTATATTAAACATCTTTTCTCTTTAGATCAACATATGAATTATGTCTATTAGAAGCTACTTTTAACCTTTCTTTGATGATCTTCACTTTCTCCTCTATATCCTTGATGAATTCTGGTCTTATGAGCTTAGTCTCACTGAGCATATTCTAGCACAAAAGAGTCCTGCACTTCCTTCCATATAATGCATCATAAGGAGCCATACCCAAGCTAGCTTAATGGCTGTTGTTATAAGCAAACTCCACCAATGACATATTATGAACCTAGCTACCCTTGAACTTGATGGCACAACTTCTTAGCATATCCTCAAGCACTTGATAACCATGCTTCAACATGAGCATAACATCATACATTACTTAACATCAAATAACTCAAGTACTAAAAGATTACCTGAATGACTCTTTCTAACTGTCTATAAGTTTTAGGATGAAATGTTGTATTAAAACTCAATCAAGTACCCAAGGCATTATGGAGCTTCTTCTAAAACGTCGATGTAAATCGTGGGTCTTGATAAGATGTGATGAAAGATGGTACTTTATGGAACCTGATAATCTCATCAATGTGTAACTCAACAAGCTTCTCCAATGAGTAGTCCATCCTTATAGGAATGAAATGAGCAATCTTAGTTAAATGATATACCATAACCCATATAGTGACCCTATCCCATTTCCATTCTAGAATTGCTATAGGATGAAGCAATCCAAAAGGAACTTAATGCTCTACCTTCACTTGCTGACAAGTAAGGCACTTGGTTACAAAATCGAATACATCCCTTTTCATACTAGGTCACTAATATGACAACTTTAGATCTTGATACATCTTTGTGCTACTAGGATGCATAGCATGAGGAGCACTATAAGCCTTTTGCAAAATCTGCTTCTTCAGCTCTTCCACATCTAGTACACAAATCCTATCATAGTAGTACAAACAACCATCACACTTGATTTCATATTCAGTAGGCTTCCCCTCTTAGATAGCACTTATCATACTTATCAACCTATAATTATCTCTTTGACAATCCTTGACTTGATGTAACAAATTGGGCTTTACTTATATCTCTTCCAATAAAGCATCATCACCCATAAACTGTATTATGACATTCATGGCTCTCAAGGCAGCGATAAACTTTTTGCTAAGTGCATCAGCCACTATATTGGCCTTTCTAGGATGATAATTGATCAAATAATCATAATTTTTGTTTAATTCCATCCACCTTCTCTATCTCAAGTGTAGCTCCTTCTATGTTAGAAGATACTTCAAACTCTTATGGTTAATGCAAACATAGCACTTCTCTCTATAAAGATAGTATCTCCAAATCTTTATACCAAACATGATAGTTGCAAGCTCTAGACATGAGTAAGGTAGTCTTCTCATGTGGCTTCGGCTGCCTCAATGTATAAGTAACAACCTTGCCATCTTGCATCAGAATACAACCTAACCCATTATGAAATGCATCACTATATATGGTGAAATCCTTCCTAAAAATCAAATGAACCAAAATTGGTGTTGCTATTATCATTATCTTAAGCTTGTGAAAACTTTTTTAACATCTATCATCCCAAACAAAGTTAACATCTTTCCTTAACAAATGAGTCATAGGTGTTACTATCAAAGAGAAACCCTTTGACAAACCATATGTAATACCTTGCCAAACCATGGAAACTCCTAATCTTTACAGTATTCCTGGGTGGCTCCCACTCTATAACTGCCTCAATCTTACTAGGATTAACACGAATCCCTTCTATAAATGCTATGTGCCTAAGAAAAGACACTTCTCTAAGCTAAAACTCACATTTGCTGAGCTTAGCATATAGCTTCTCATCTCTCAGAATTTACAAAATTATTCTTAGATATTGTTTATAATCCTCTTTACTTTTCAAGTAAACTAAGATGTCAATGATAAAAACTACTACAAACTGGTCAAAATATTGTATGAGCACATGGTTCATCAGATCCATAAAAGTTATAGGAGTAATGGTAAGCCCAAATGGCATTACCAAAAACTCATAGTGGCCATATCTCTTTCTGAAAGCTGTCTTTCTAATATCATATTCTTTCACCCTTAATTAATAATATCTAGATCTCAAATCAATCTTAGAAAACATTTAAACTCCTCTAAGCTAATCTAAAAGACCATCTATCCGGTAAGGGATACTTGTTCTTAACGGTCACTTTATTCAATTGTTTGTAATCCACACACAATCAAAGAGAACTATCTTTCTTCTTAACAAATAGAACCGATGTGCCCTATGGTGACACACTCGATCTTATAAAGCCTTTATCAAGTAATTCTTAAAGCTAAACATTTAATTCTTTTAACTCTACTAGAGCCATATGATATAGAGCTATAGATACTAGAGCAATGCTAAGTAGAATCTCAATATTAAACTCGAGTTTCTATTCTAGTGGCAATCCGGGTAACTCTTTAGGAAAAACATCCATAAACTCTAACACTGCTGGTATATGACTAGCATCTGGCTCATCTCTACGAGTATTATATACATGAGCCAAAAAAGCACGACAACCCTTTTTCAACATATGCCTCACTGTCATAGTTGATACGACATTGGATAAAAAGTCTATCCTCTCACCTACAACTATGATCTCAAACCTATCTTTTCCTGTAAAAGTAATCCTCTTCAACTTGTTATCTATAATGGCTTGATACTTGGACAACTAGTCAAATTCATTAAAGGGTAATTTGATGAGATCAAACAAAAAGTTGTGCCCTTAAACCATCAAAGGGCACTTTTTTTAAAACCTTATTTATTATGACATATTGTCTATAGGATTGCTAACCAAAATCTTTAGGTCAAAAAACTTAGAATCTAACCCTTGGTCTTATGCTCATGCTATACATATATATATGAATGTATAAACCCTGGATCTATCAAAGCCAAAGCAGGTGAGTCGAATAGAAGAAAAGTACTAGCAATGATGTTTAGTGTATTGGCCTTTTCCCTAGCTCTAATGGCATACTACTTGGGAGGAGCTCTGTACTTAGTTTTAGTCTCTGTCCTATCCCTTTGAGCTTTATCTACTCTCTCTCCTTAATCTTCCATCTGGCCTATAGTGGAAACATGTGTAAATCCTTGTCCGATATTAGCTTGCTTTGGATAATCTCTAAGAAAATAATCTAGTGACCTACGAGAAAAGCACACTCTCAGCTTTAGCTTTTAACATTCTCCTTTATGTCTCTTATGGCAATTCTAACAATAAGGTATTTGGTCACTCTTGGCTATCGAAACTAATGTAGTGGTAGCTTAAGATTGCTGCTAGCCTTGCCCTTATTGGCATACACTATTTTTTGAGACTGGCCATGTTCCTATGTATGCTATAAAGCCCCAAACTCATTCCCCTTAAACTTTTTATTAGATCTTTGAATTGCACTAAAAGCTCTCTAACCAAAGGACCTTTTCTTCTAATAGAATTCCCTCTCCTCTTTCTATGTAGCAACAAACTGAAACTAGTTGTGAGAAATCTTGAATCTTTATTAGAACCATTTGTGACTTGATGTCCATATGTAATCCATTCTCAAATCTCTTGCACTTATCAACTTTTGGTGAAATGGTCTACTTGGCATATCGATTGAACATGGCAAAGTCCTTCTCATACTCTCCAATGGACTTTTACCTTTGCTTAAGATCCATAAACTGTTATCTTTTATCATCTAGATAATCTTTAATAATATACTACTCATAGAACTCTAACAAGAAAAAGTCCCATGTTAGTTTATCCCTTGACTTATAATTCATCAGGTTTTCTTACCATTTTGATGCTTCTTCCTGGAGTAAAGATGCAGCACATATCACCTTCTCTTTTAGGGTGCATCGTATCGGCTTCATTATTTTCTTTGTATGGTCCAACCAATACTCTAACTATAAGGCTCGTGTCTGAGGCTTCGTGAACAATGCCATAGGGCTTAAGAAGTGCAACCAAGGTGTTGGGTCACTTGCATGTGGATCGAGGTAGTGACACGGGTCATGAAACTTTAAAGGGCCTTAATTTGATGAAAAGAGCAAAATTTAAAAATTTAGTAGAACCAACAATTCATTTCGGATTAAAAGTAACCTATCAGTGTAATAAAAATTTTTTAGGTCAGGATTGACTCGGGATATGCCTAGATGGACCAAAAAAAAGTGGATCCTGAAGCCAAAAAATTCCACTAAGTCCAATAGTGAAAGAATTTTTAGAATCAGAGGTTGTTTGCAAATTCTCATAATTTTTGAGGTTGACATACAAATCGAGACAGTTTGAAAACTATTCTATCGATGGAATTTGACCACAAAAATTTATGAGCAAGTAGAAGGATTAAAATAGGAATTTTAAAATAAACAGTGTAACTTTTTAAGGTCCGAGTGAATTATTGTGAATTTTCAAAGTTTGCCACAAAAACTAAGATGGTTTGGGAAGTTTCAGGACAACTTTAACATGTCAAGGTGGGCCCCACTTCATGCCAAGTGGACATGCATGTTCCTAAGAGGCAAATGGAGGTTGACAAGTGATTTCCACCTGTAATGAACAAAAGTTATTCCTCTCATTTCCTTGCTGCCTGTCAACACCATAGATGGGGGAGATTAACCATAACTTTCTCGTTCAGTCACCAATTGGAGAGATTCTAGTTTCTAAAAATTCTTCTGTGCGTTAGGCACCACAAGGAATAAGAATTAGGCCAAAAGGAGTTGTTATTTGGGAGATAAAATTCAAACAAGTTGACTAGTTTAGATAGTCCAGAATACTGACCCAAAGGTGAGTCCATAGCTATTTCTCCCCCATTTCTTGGGTTTTTGGGTTGCTATTTGATGCTAGACCATGGCTAACATCTATGTGGTGATGTGTGTAAGGTGGTTATGGCATAAGGATGGCATTTAAAGGCCCACAAAGGAGGAGAGAAGTCACTGTGGTGGCTAGAATGGGAGCTGGCAGCTTAGGCATGGTGGATGGAACCTTCAAAGTGAGATGTAAATGAACTTAAAGCCTTCTCTTCATGTGCTAGGGTGCCTAGGATGTTGAATACTGATTGGAGGTGGCTAAAATGTTGAATTAGGAGTGATTTCGCTCTTTAGTAGTGCTAATTAGGTGGACACTTAGTGAAAATGAAAATAGTGTTTCAAAGTGTTTTAAATGTTAGCCTTACATGCTTATTGAATTTGCTCTCTATGGTTTCTTGGATGGGTAATTTAGCCCTAGGATGAATATTCAAAAGGTACTTGGCATTCTAGGATGAGAATTGAGAGAAGAAATCATCATGGATTATGCTTTTTGGCCTATACCCGTGAGCTATCATGAGTGGTTTCTAAGAAATGTTACTTTATACCTTAACCATATTGGCTTAGAATGACATGTTTATGAATATATTTAAGTTCATGGCATTTTGATGTGATTAAATATTGTGATCATGTGAAAAGGAAAGGACATTTAGTCTATTTTTCCTAAGTACCCGAGAGCTTAAACCATGGCATATTGGCATGAAACTTATAATTGTTAAGTGTTAGTTAAGTACATTGAAATGGCTTAATTATTAGCATAAAATGACTATGGAATTAGATAAGTATATGAGATATTAATATAGCAATATACACCTTAAAAATGTGCCTTGAAATGGCTAAAAGAATTTAGACTAAAATATGTAGTTAAAGTTTGAAATAATGACTTAAAAAGTGGCTTCAAATGAGCTATTAAATTGAACCTTACTTGTGCCTTTAGGGCTAGATTTGAACTATGTATATGAATGGCATTAGTGCCTATGTTTTGGCTATGGAATTGGCCCAGTTGTTTTTAGCTTCTGTGCCTAGTAATTGGCTTAGAAAGTGGCCTAGTTATAGTTGGCTTGGTGGCTAGAAATATGCCTAAAAAGATGTTGCAAATTGAGTTAAATTTTAACCTAAAATAGTCATAGAAATTGACTTTAAAAGTGGTTGAAATGACCTATAACTATCCAATTGACTAGTACCTGAACCAAAAATGTCACTAGATAGAAAGTATTAACTTTCAAGTAGAAATGCCATGATAAATTATAACATATGTTACCTTGAATTTTGCCATAATCAGACTTAAGTTTTCTCATGGAATTTTACTCGGTAGAGCCAAAATGTAGCTATACCAGTCTAGAAAAAAATTAAAGTATGAGATAAAATTTTTAACAGTTTATTTTTGAAACTTAAATATTATTAGAATATTTTTAGTCCATAAATGAATTTAAATTGAGCTACTTGACCCATTAGTTAGATACCCACTGGATGGATTGACTGGTCAACTTAGGGTTTTGTAGCTGCTAGTTGTCTGATATTCAAACGGTCATTCTTATTGGTGGCTAGAGAGGTCTGCGAACTGATCTCCATTATGTCACCCAGTTATTAATGATTATTTATGGCTGGGGAGGCCCATGGGCTGATCTTCATTATGTCACATAATTACTTTTATTTGTGTTTAGGGAGGCTACAACTGATCTCTATTATGGCACGCACACCAGCGTAGCGGTGTAGGTCCAGAATAGGGACCATTGCACCAGTTTGTTTTTCCTCTAGATCTAGTGTCGTCTTCCTAGTCGGGCTAGTGAATTAAATTAAGTAATTAATCATACTTATTATGAATGTAATAATTAAGCATAATTGAACAGTATTTTTTGAGTTTCTAATAAAATGCAGGCTAAAAGGCATTTTGGACATTTTGCACATATGTGCTAGATCAATTAATTAATGAAAAATATACATGCTATGGATGGAATAACAACTTTCAATAATATATATAAGTCAAGCGGACAATTTCAGGACACATAAATACCTTAGAGAGATAAGGTTTAAGTAGATGTGAATGACTTTTTCAGAGAAAGTAGTAAAAATACAGTAAAAGGGTATTTTAGTCATTTTTCACCTATGATACAAATAAAGTGATTCTTACAAATAATGCATGATAAAAGTAATAATACTCCCTCTAAATAATTTATTTGAGTTAAAAATGCTATTTCAGACCTTATAAATACCTTACGGGTATTTTAGTAAATTGGCACCCCAATGAATAATTAAATTATATAATGAAGTAAAGTCATTTCTTGGAATGTATAGGTATGTAAAGGATATAAATGCCATGATTAAAATGCTTTAAGTTCATCACTGAGTATCTTGTATACTCAGCGTACCTATTTTGGTGCACAGGTACATAATAGCGAGAACCTACCTCGTGAAGCATGACAATAGTGGTTCAGAGGAACAAGTGAAGGATTGTGATGTAATTATTGTACATTTTTTATATACATGTACCTAGGTGGGAATTGGGTAGACCATGTATGTAAGCTATAGATATATATTGTATTTAAGTAAACATAACCTGCTGAAGTAAATAAAGTATCTTTAGATGCTTTATTTGTGAATGTATGATCAGTTGTGATATATGATATTGATGTGAGCTTGAGGCTCTATTTATGCATTTTTTATTTGTGGCCTGAGGCCTGAGTTTAATGTATGTTAGATGATGATGATAGGCTAAGAATGGAGGACTAAATGGGTCTAGGTGTTGTGAGTTATTTATAGAAGTGTTAAATAGGCTTGTTAAATTTTGGGATAGGACCCGAGTGGTCGTTATGCTGTCAAATTTTTAAGTGGTACCAGAGTGTTACAAGATTTCTTCTGTAATGAATGAACCATATTGATTCTAACCTAAATGGATTATAGCAACTAACTAAAGTGATTTTGGAGTCAGATAGAATGATTTAGTGTGAAATAGGTAGAAGTTAAATGAATGACCTTCGTGGAAATTTTAGGATGGGTGACCCGACAGAAAATGCATTGCTTATTGGGTTTCTTTGGGAATCCAGTAGGGGGTGTCACATTTAGTGGTATCAGAGCAAAGATTCAATGTTTCTTGGTAGAGTACATGGATATCTAATGGTTAAGTTTTAATTCCTCTAAACTGTGATGCTGTCTGAGGTTGAGAAGGGAAAGTCTTCTGTAATACAAAAATGACTGGTCTAGTGCTTGAAAGAGGGGCCATGGGACTAACTAGTTGGATAACCATAGTTATACATAGAGTAGGTTGTGTATCAGTACCTAAACCCAGTTATGCTGCTTAGTAGCTAGAGTCATAAGTGATTAATTGATAGTGGGCAAGAAAAACCCTATCCTGTTATTGTGTGAAGTAGTACCTAAAGGGATTTTACTAGATTTCTAAAGTATGTTAAGGAGATTATTTTCCATGACACATATATAGAATATAAGAGATTCCTTATAAGACTGAATGTAGGGGTAAGAATATAGACAACTAAACCTCAAGAAGAGGGATTTGATAGTATAGTATTAGTTATAGGTGGTAAAAAGGAAATGGCACTAGCAAGTAGAAACCTCTTTTAGAGAAAGAGGTAGAGCACTGTGGTACAATCCAGTGTAGTGTAGGTTGGTAAGATAAGGAGAAAGGGTACCAAGAGTGGACCACCCATGTATGGCTTTTGTCAGAAGAGTCCTTAGGAGTAGTGCACAGGAGGCAAGTGAGAAGAATTTCTCCAATGTGATATCAAAAGCCACCATAGAAAGAGTGTCCTCGAGGACAAATAGGGGGTGGTCAGACACAGATACCTAATGTTACACCCCAAAGTAGGGGTCAGAGATAGACTAAAGGAAAGTAGTCTGGTGTTAGTCAGGGTGCTAGAATTAAGGCTTATGTTTCAGCCAGGCAGTGTATAGTGAGGCTAAAAAAGTGGCTACAGCACTAGATGGTATGACTAGATTTAGTTTATCTAATATTCTAGCTTTAGCTATGATAAACCCTAATTTAATGCCTTTATGTGCATATACTGCACTAGTACAAAATAAACGGATAAGGCCTAAGCAAATGAATGTAGACATTGGAGTTAACAACCCTATGGGGTAATGTGTGACTATGAATAGGGTGTATAAAAGATGCCTATGGTGATCTAAGGGCATGGATTGTTTTTGGTTTGATTAAGTTATATTTCAATAAATTGAGGTACTTCTAAGATGGATTGGCTTATTAAGTATTGGGTTATGACTGAGGGTAACCATAGGAAGTTAACCCTTTAGACTATACGAAGACTATTAGAGATAGTTGATGGTAAGAGAAATCCTTTGGACGATCTTATCTTTGTTACCAAGACAAAATAACTCTTTTAGGAGGAGAGAGGCATGTTTGGCCTAAGGTAGTGATCTTACTGATTTAGTTCTGATCTGGCATATCTATCAGTTAAAGCTCAGTTCTCTAATATATTCTTATTGAACTACTAGGGTTAGTATCTCAGAGAAAACTAGATTATGAAATAGAGGTGTATCCCGGTATTGCTCTAGTGTATATTGTTCTTCAAAGGAGGGCATTTGTTAGAATAAAAGCACTGAGAGTATAGTTGCAAGAGCTAGGTGATAAGGGTTTTCTTAGACCCAGTATAATTTCTCAGTGAATGTTTAAGCTATCTATAAGAAAGAAAGATAGGTCACTCGGGTTGTGCATTACCTTAAAGGTACTTGAATAGAGTGATTATGCAGAATCGACATCCCTTGTTTAGGTAAATAGTCTCCTTAATCATTTAAGAGGGGTTAATCTTCTTTCTTTTGAATTTAATTAGAGATCTAAATACTATCAGCTGAGGATTTAGGGAAATTAATGTTACTAAGATAGCTTTTAGGACCCAGTGCGAGCATTCTAAATTTTGGTGATTTGGGTCTCATCAATGCCTTAGCAGTTTTTATGGATTGCAATGGGCAAAGCTTTTAATTTTATGTAGACCAGTGGTAATGGTGTTCTTGGATGATCTTTTAGTGTACTCTAGGAACTAGAAAGAGTATGAACAACACCTAAGGGTTGTGATATAGACCCTGAAAGCAAGATGGTCGTGTGCCCAACTCAATAGTTGTGAATTGGATAAGTGAAGTTTTTCTTTGGACCACCTAGTTTTAGTAGAGCGAGTCAGAATTGGCCTTAGTAAAGGTAAGGTAGTGTTGGAATGGAAACCCTCTGACAATATAACTAAGATAAGAAATTTTATGGGCCTAGTTGATGTTATAAAGGGCTTGTAAGAGGACTTCCATTATTGTTACTCCTTTGACTGGACTCATTAGAAAGCATGAAAAAATTATGTGGGATAATCTATGTCAAGCTAGTTTTACTTGATTGCCATAGGTTGATAGAGGTTCCTACCTTATTTTAGCTTAAACAGGGTAAGGACTTTATTATTTGCAGTGATACTTCACTGAATGACTTGTTAGGTGTTAATGTTGGGTGGAAAGGTAGTGCATTATGCTTTAAGATAGTTAAAGCCATGAGAGAGGGATTATCCTACCCCTGATTTGGGGTTAGTTGTCATTGTGGTTGTTCTAAGACATACGATCACATTATCAGTATTAAGAGGAATACAATATAGGTACAGATCATTAGAGCTTGAAATATTCCTTTACTCAAGAAAATGGACCTGAGATAGAGAAGCTGGATAGAGTTAATTCAGGATTTTGATTGCCTGATTAACTACCCAGCAGTGAAAGCTAATGTGATAGTAGATGTTAAGTATAAGGAATCTATGGTGACCTTGAGAGATTATGAATGTTAGGTTACAATCTACTTCAGAAGAGGTAATAGTGGTTAAATTGCAAATAAAGTCATATTTTAGACAACAAATTGAAGAGAATTGAAAAAAGAATCAAGTAGATGGTTTAGATAATTAGCAAAGCAAAAGAGGGGAAGACCACTGGGTCTCCGTTGATAGTAAGTGAGTAATGGACTCATCAGAACAAATCGTGTACATTTTGTACAGAGGATATGGGTTGCAGATGCTTAAAGAAATATATGAGTCTCCTCATTTCATGCATTCTGGGAGGAAAATTTTGAGCTTGGGAATTTTATTTATTGATGGCTTGGTATGGAAAGAAATGTGGTAGAGTATGATATCAAATATTTGAAATGCCAGCAGGTAGAAGCTGAGCATTAGAATCTTTTTGAACTATTGTATCTTACAGCTATACCAAAGTGATAATAAGAAAAGCTAACTCTAAGTTTATGATGGGATTACTATTGGCTAAAGGTATATGAAAGGTTGCACGTATAATTACTGATAGATGATCTAGATATTCTAAGTTACTTGATTAGAATGGATTAGTTTTAAATAGGTTAGCTAGACTATATCTGATGAGATCGTCAGATTTCATGTTATGCCTGTGATTGTCATGTAGAAAGGGATCTTTATTTTACTTCCAGATTTTGAAAGAAGCTACCAGCAGCTTTAGGCACCAGACTAGCTTATAATATAGTTTATCATCCTCAGTCTGATGGACAGTTAGAGAGGGTGATACAGATATTTGATAATATGTTATGAGATAGTATTAGTAAGCTTATGGTTAATTGGTATATGTATATGCATATATTCTTGGCAGAGATTGCCTATAATAGTAGTGACTAGCTTAATTTGGGAATTGAGCCCTATAAGGCATCGTATGGTAGGCAATGCAGGATTCCTTAGTATTGGAATGAGGTGGAGAGAGAAAATCTCCAGTGTAGATTTGATTAGAGAGACTGAAGAAAAAGTGAAATTGTTTAGAAAAAAACTAGAAGTAGTAGACAAGAATCATGTGCTGACTTAAAGCAGAGAGCTGTTGAAAATTCAGTTAGAGAAAAAGTGTTCTAGAGTTTTTCCAAGGAAATAGGTGCAGAGGTTTGGGGAAAAAGGGTAATTAAGTCCCAAGTTATCAGACCTTATGAGAGTATTGATAGGGTCAAAACCTCTAGCATATAGGCTTGTACTACAACCTGAGCTATAACAACACACAATGTTTTTTATGTTTCTATGCTCAGGGGGTACAGATTGGATTAGTTACATGTGACTTTGATGGCAGCTATCGAAGCACTCGTGAAACAAGATAGTTGTAGAGATGAGTCCATACCACTATTAAAGTGCTATGGGGGTATAAAAATATAGTAAAAGTTACCTGAGAGTTAGACGAGCAAATGGGATCTCAGTTCTATACTTTATTTGCTTCAGGTAATTTTAAGGACAAAATTTTCTTAAGAGGGGAAGAAATGTAATACTTATGTCCGAGGCTCCATGAACAGTGCCACAGGGTCCAAGAAGTGCACCTGGGATGTTGGGTCACTTGCACGTAGACTGAGGTAGTGACACGAGTCATGAAACTTTAAAGGGCTTTAATTTGATAAAAAGAGCAAAATTTAAAAATTTAGTAGAACCAATAATTCATTTTGGATTGGAAGCTACCTATCGGTGTAATAAAAATTTTTCAAGTCGAGACTGACTCGAGATATACCCGGATAGACCCAAAAATAGTGGACCTTAAACCTCAAAAATTCCATTGAGTCCAATGGTGAAAGAATTTTTAGAATCAGAGGTTGTTTGCAAATTCTCGTAATTTTTGAGGTTGGCATGCAAATTGAGGCAGTCTGAAAACTGCCCTATCGATGAAATTTGGCTATGAAAATATATGAATAGGTAGAGAGGATAAAAATAAGAATTTTAAAACCAACGGTGTAATTTTTTGAGGTTCAAGTGAATTACTGTGAATTTTCAAAGTTTACCACAAAAATCGAGATGATTCGAGAAGTTTTGGGATAGATTTAACATGTCAAGGTAGGCTTCACTTCATGCCAAGTTGACATGCATGTTTCCAAGTGGTAAATGGAGGTTGACAAGTGGATTTCTATTTGTAATGAACAAAAGCCATTCCTCTCATTTCCTTGCTGCTTGCTGACGCCACAGATGGGGGAGATTGGCCATAGCTTTCTCCTCTGGCCACCAAATAGAGAGATTCTAGTTTCTAAAAATTCTTTTATGTGTTAGACACTATGAGGAATAAGAATTAGGCCAAAAGGAATTGTCATTTGGGAGATAAAATTCAAACAAGTTGACTGGTTTACACAATTTAGAATACTGACCCAAAGGTGAGTTCATGGCTATTTCTCTATCATTTCTTAGGTTTTTGGGTTCCTTTTTTATGTTGGACCATGGCTAACATCTGTGTGGTGTTGTGTGTGAGGTGGTTGTGGCATAAGGATGGCATTTGGAGGCCTACAGAGGAGGAGAGAAGCACTGTGGTGGTTGGAATAGGAGCTAGTAGCTTCGGCATGGTGGAGATAGCACCTTCAAAGTGAGATGTAAGTGAACTTAAAGCCTTCTCTTCATGTGCTAGGGTGCCTAGGATGTTGAATACTAATTGGAGGTGGCTAGAATATTGAATTCAAAGTGATTTCCCTCTTTAGTAGTGTTAATTAGGTGGACACTTAGTGAAAATGAAAATGGTGTTTCAAAGTGTTTAAAATGTTAGCCTTACATGCTTGCTGAATTTGCTATCTATGTTTGCTTTGATAGGTACTTTATTGCCTATGATGAATATTCAGAAGGTACTTGGCATGCTAGGATGAGGATTATGATAATTGAGAGAAGAAATCATCATGGATTATGCTTTTTGGCTTGTACTCATAAGCTATCATGAGTGGTTTCTAAGAAATGTTACTTTGTACCTTAGCCATATTGGTTTAAAATGACATGTTTATGAATATATTTGAGTTCATGGCATGTTGATGTGATTGAATATTGTGATCATGTGAAAAGGAATGGAAATTTAGTCCATTTTTCCTAAGCACCCGAAGCTTAAACTATGGCATATTGGCATGAAACTTATAGCTGTTAAGTGTTAGTTAAGTACATTGAAATGGCTTAATTATTGGCATAAAATGTCTATGGAATTAGCTAAGTATATGACATATTAATATAGCAATATACACCTTAAAAATGTGCCTTGAAATGGCTAAAAGAATTTAGACTAAAATATGTAGCTAAAGCTTGAAATAATGACTTAAAAAGTGGCTTCAAATGCACTATTAAATTAAACCTTACTTGTGCCTTTAGGGCTAGATTTGAACTATGTATATGAATGGCGTTAATACCTATGTTTTGGCCATGGAATTGGCCTAGTTGTTTTTGGCTTCTGTGCCTAGTAATTGGCCTAGAAAGTGGCCCAATTATAGTTGGCTTTGTGCCCACAAATATGCCTAAAAAGATGTTGCAAAATGAGTTAAATTTTGGACCTAAAACAATCCTAGAAATTGACTTTAAAAGTGGTCGAAATGACCTATAACTGTCCAATTGACTAGTACCTGAACCAAAATTGTCACTGGATAGAAAGTATTAACTTTTAAGTGGAAATGCCATGATAAATTATAACATATGTTACCTTGAATTTTGACCATAATCAAATTTAAGTTTTCTCATGGAATTTTATCCGATAGAGCCAAAATGTGGCTATACCAGTCTGGAAAAAAAAATTAAAGTATGAGATAAATTTTTTAACTGTTTGTTTTTGAACCTTAAATATTATAAGAATATTTTTGGTCCATAAATGAATTTAAATTGAGCTACTTGGCCTATTAGTTAGACACCCACTAGATGGGTTGACCGGTCAACTTAGGGTTTTGCAGTTGCTAGTTATTTGATATTTAAATAGTCATTCTTATTGGTGGCTGGAGAGGTCTACAGACTAATCTCCATTATGTCACCTGGTTATTGATGGAATTTATTAGTGGTTGGAGAGGTCTACGGATTGATCTCCATTATGTCACCCAGTTATTAATGATTATTTATGGCTGGGGAGGCCCACGAGTTGATCTCCATTATGTCACATAGTTACTTTTTTTATTTGTGTCTGGAGAGGCTATGGTTGATCTCTATTATGGCACACATGATAGCATAGAGGCATAGGTCCAGAATGGAGACCACTGCACCAGTTTATTTTCCCTTTAGATCTAGTGTCTTAAAGTGTCGTCTTCCTTGTCGAGCCTATAAATTAAATTAAGTAATTAATCAAACTTATTATGAATATAAGAATTAAGCATAATTGAACAGTATTTTCTGAGTTTCTAATAAAATGTAGGCTAAAAGGCATTTTGGACATTTTGCACATATGTGGCAGATCAGTTAATTGATGACAAATATGCATGCTGTGGATGGAATAATTACTTTAAATAATATATATGAGTCATGCGGACTATTTCAGGACACATAAATACCTTAGGGAGATAAGGTTTAAGTAGATGTGAATGACTTTTTCAGAGAAAGTAGTAAAAATACAATAAAAGGGTATTTTAGTCATTTTTCACCTATGATACAAATAAAGTGATTCTTACAAAGTATGCATGATAAAAGTAATAATACTCCCTCTAAATGATTTATTTGAGTTAAAAATGCTATTTTAGACCTTATAAATACCTTAGGGGTATTTTAGTAAATTGGCACCTTAGTGAATAATTAAATGATATAATGAAGTAAAGTAATTTCTTGGAATGTATAGGTATGTAAAGGATATAAATGCCATGATTAAAATGCTTTAAGTTCATCACTAAGTATCTTGTATACTCAGCATACCTATTTTAGTGTGTAGGTACACAACAGCAAGAACCTGCCTCATAAAGCGTGACGATAGTGGTTCAAAGGATATAAGTAAAGGATTGTGATATAATTATTGTATAGTTTTGATATCCATGTACCTAAGTGGGAATTAGGTAGAACATGTATGTAAGCTATGGATATGTACTATATTTAAGTAAACATAACCTGCTAATGTAAATAAAGTATCTCTAAATGCTCTATTTATGAATGCATGATTAGTTGTGATGTGTGATATTGATGTGAGCCTGAGGCTTTATTTATGCATGCTTTATCCATGGCCTGAGGCCTGAGTTTGATGTGTTTTAGATGATGGTGATAGGCTAAGAATGGAGAACTAGATGGGTCTAGGTGTTGTGAGTTATTTATAGAAGTGTTAAATAGGCTTGTTAAATTTTAAGATAGGACCCGAGCAGCCATTATGCTATCAGATTTTTAAGTGGTACTAGAGTGTTATCAGATTTCTTCTGTAATGAATGAATCATATTAATTCTAACCTAAATAGATTATAAGAACAAACTGAAGTGATTTTGGAGTTATATAGAATGATCTAGAGTGAAATAGGTAAGAGTTAAACGAATGACCTTGGTGGAAGTTTTAGGAGGGGTGACCCGACAGGAAGTGTATCGCTTATTGGGTTTCTTCAAGAATCCAATAGGGGGTGTCACATTTGGTGGTATTAGAGTAGAGGTTCAATATTTCTTGGTAAAGTACATAGATATCAAATGGTTAAGTTTTTAATTCCTCTGAACTGTGATGTTGTCCGAGGCTAAGAAGAGAAAGTCTTTTATAATATAGAAATGACTAGTCTAGTGCCCGAAGGAAGGGCTATGGGATTAATTGGTTGGATAACAATTAGTTTCTTCTTTACGAGGACTAAGGTGTGGTAGGAAGGTGGAAAAGAGAGATGTGGACTTATAAGTAACAGATGTAGCAAAGATTACTATATTAGTTGTACAAACATATCATCTTTCTTTGCCTTCTGGCCTTATATTGATTCTAAACAGTTATTATTATGTTCTTTCATTATTTAGAAATATTATATCAAGTTATTATCTTATTAAAGAAGGTTTTGATGTTTCTATGAATAAGAACATGGGTTGTTTTGTTTACTTGAATAATGTCATTTACTATCCAGGTACAATACAAAATGGAATTTATGTTTTTGGTAAAGGGAAAGAAGTATATAACGTTAATACAAAGAGACTTAAGTTAGATAACCAAAAGCCATGTTATTTATGGCATCATCATCTTAGCCATATAAATGAGACACATATGAATAAGTTACATAAGGATGGGACCTTAGGATCATTTGATTATGAATCATATGATACATGTAAATCTTGTTTATAATGGAGGATGACAAAGTCACCATTTACTGAAAAAAGGTGAGTGTGCAAATAAGTTATTAGAACTTATACATATAGATGTGTATGGCCTAAAGACAACACATACACATGGAGGTTTCTTATACTTCATTACTTTTATTGATGACTATTCACGATATGGGTATTTGTACTTGATAAAGTACAAATCTAAAGCCTATGAAAAGTTTAAAGAATTTAAAAATGAGGTTGAGGAAAAACTTGGCAAAAGTATTAAAACTCTTCAAT
>CANXYI010490296.1:0-18113 GCA_948208565.1 Hura crepitans
TTTTTACAATTACTGAATTTTTCGGAATGAATGAAGTTTTTACTTTAACGACAAATTCCAGTCCAATCAAATTTTTTTTCTATTTTTTAATTAAAATCTCATTAAATATTGACAATTTTACGTTTTTAAGACAAAATTTGATCTTTTTTTTCTCAGAGTTAAGGGATCATACTGAAGAATTGATCATAAGACTAATTCATCTTTCAATATAAGTTTAAAAGCACTAGATTAAATGCATAATTAAAGCAAAGGTGAAAAAAATGACAGCAAACCTTTTAGAGTCCTTTTCTATAGATAGGTTATTTTTTTTCTTAATAAATAATTAAATCATTGAAGGTGGGTAAAAATTTATGGATAACTTATTTAATATAAATTTTCATTTCTCTTGTATGGTTTCACTTCCTATTCCTCTAGAATTAGGGTTTTGCTCCCTTATTTAGGGTTTCTTGTATCGCCATTTATACTTTTTTCTTCACTTAGATTTCTTATATGATTCTTTGTGGTAACCTATGGCATAATTAGACAATATTCATGGTTTAATGGCTTCTCTACTTTTAACAGATGAAAAATGCAAAGTAGGAGTTATTGATAATGACCCATTTGAAAAAGCCTCTCAACATTATAAAATTTCTTTTGTCTAATTGGAACACTGCTCACTTCGAAATGGTTTAAAGTGACAGCTCTTCAAAGCACCATGTTTTTAACTTGAAAACTTAATAATATACCTATTCATTTAGATATCTGGGTGAGAAAGTCTTTGTTATTCCATTTTTGAATGATCAGGTAAACATGAAAGTGCTTGATAATGGCCCTTGGTGTTTCGATGACCAACTGCTTTTTCTCCAACAGATGAAAGAAATAGACACGACAACTATAGTTAAGTTTACCTATATTATCTTATGGTGTCTAGCGTATAATGTTCCTTTCATTATGCTATCAAAATCGATAGGGAAAACTATAGCTAGGTGAATGGGAGATTCAATAGAGGTTGAGAGTGTTGATTGTGTTGGCTGGGCAAACTATCTCCGTTTTTAGGTCTCATTACTAATCTCTGAACCCTTTCCTAGGGGAGTCCTTTTAAAGTCTAAATCCAATGAGGTCTTTTGGGTGCAAGTCAAGTATGAAAGGCTGCATTTATTTTGTTATAATTATAGCTGCTTAGGACATGTGAATACTACTTGTGAGAAACTAGTTGTAACTAATGGTTAGGAATATGGAGAGTGGATCAAAACTTCACAAAAGAAGGGTTTCAATTATAAAAATGTCTCAGAAAAAGAAAGAAAGGATAGATGATTCTCCACCCTTTTAACTAAAGGTAGTATATAAATAGACGAAAATGATGGTGAAGAGGGGAGTGGTAGTAATGGCAAGACTTATGTGATCCTTTATTAAGGTTTGATCCAATTTAAATAAACAACAAGATAAAGAAGGTGGGTTAGTAGTAAATGGCAGCAATGATGAAACAAATGATTGTGGTATGGAACAACAAAATGTGAAAATTGACAAAAATATTTTAAATAATAAAAATTTGACCATATTGAAATTGCTACTTTAACTACTCTCATTACCTCGGTTGGCTCAATTCTGGAGGGTGCTAATTCAAAAAAGAAAAAAAAAGGCTTATGGAAAAGATTGTCATGGTATAAAAATATTATTGAAGGGGGGATGTGCTTACGTTGGCTATAATTAGAAAGAGAACAAAATATGATATATCTATGATTGAGGCTAGTGATGATGTGACAAATATTAAAAACAAGAAGAAGTTGGTAAATGGTATTTCTCTCAATGGACCATAGGGGACCGAAGCATGATACTTTGGTTTCCTATCCAAATGAAGATTATAAGTTACAAATTATTGTGGGTAATGGTGTTCCATGGCAATTGCTAACACACATAGAATTGTGAAGTCTTAAACTCCCTCTACCCTTTTTTCAATGGAAACTCATGTGTCGGAGGGTAGAATGAACTTTATCATATGTTCTTTGGGCTTTTAGAGTTGCTTTCATGTTCAAGGAAACCATGGTGGTAGAGGTATATCTTGTTTATAGGATGATTATTTGATATTGTCTTTATTATCTTGCTATATTCATCATCTAGACTTTGAAGTATCTATTTGTGATAATTTATCTATAGGTTTATTAGATTTTATAGGTATCCAAAAACTCCAAATAAACATAGGCCTTGGGATTTATTGAGAGAGTTACATACTGCTTTTATGCTACATTAGGCTATCATTAGTGATTTTAATGAAATTTATTGCACTCAAATAAGGTGGGTTCTATTAGCTCTAATTTTGCTATCATAGCTTTTCAAAATATTATCTCTAATTGTAATTTATTTGACTTGGATTTTTTAGATTATCCTTTCATATGGGATAATAAAGGAGGTAGTGAAAATTTTATTGAAGAAAAGATTGATAGATTTTGTGCTGCTTTTATGTCTCACATTTTACTTTTAGGATGTGGCAAATATGGTATAGAAAAAGTGGTTTTGTTTTGAGGCTATGTGTTGCCATGAGGTTATGTATTCTCATGAACCTTCGTGTGCTAGTGTGATCAACTTAACTTAGAACTCAAGTTTAGGTTAGAACGTAATGTCATGAAATGCTTTGATTTTTTGCATGACTGGAGTAAGTCTGTGTTTGGTGATTTAAGGAAAAAAAAAGGAAAATGATTTCTTAGTAGCTTTTTTTTTTAAGTTTCAAATACCAGTTTGGATGTTAAGAGAGGAAAAAAAATGAAAGATAATCTTTTAGAGATTTCCCTTTGGGAGGAACAAATGTGGCAACAAAAGTTTAATAGCTAAAAGAAGGTTATCTGAATACAAGATACTTCTATGCTATTGCTTTGAAAAGGCATAAAGTAAATCACATCATAAGCCTTTTTAGATCTTAAGGAGAAGTGTTGTACGGTCATTATCTTGAGGATCATATATCTAATATTACTCTAATTTTTCTCTATAAGCTTGGTGGATGTGTCAGCTTATGATTTATCTTTAGTCTAAAAGAAGGTTAATGATGATATGAACTTTATCCTTGATTAATTTTTTTTTTCTGTAAATGGGGTTATCAATGCAATTAAAACGATGCACTCATATAAGGCACTAGGTCTAAATGGTTTGCCTCTTCAATTTGGTTACTAGTGTGCTCGAAGGTGGAGAGATGCCCATGGGCTTTAATCATGCTCACATATGCTTAATTCCTAAAGTTAAGAATCCTTAGCATATAATAGAATATAGATCAATTATCCTTTACAATGTTGTTTGTAAGATAGCCACAAATTCTTGCAAATAGATTGAAGGTTATTTTTGGAGATATCATAGATAAGGCTTAAAGTGCCTTTGTGCTTGGTAGATTGATTACATGTAATATTCTCATTGCTTATGAAGCATTTCACCAAATGAGGATTAGTAAAAAGGGGAAGAAGAAATATATGTTTGTAACACCCCTACTTGGATATAGCCTGGGTATATAAATAGAAGTATAAAACCCATCTTACATGTATAATCCCTTAGTCATACTATTTTATCATAAAAAAAATCTAGACAACATTTACTCGTAACTATTTAATCCTAAACTTCAATCTATATCACTTGTACTCAACATGCAATAATTAGACAACCAGATTGTCGATATCAAAACTCTGTGACCATAAATGATATAGGACACACTAAACCATCTAGGCTTATTGGAATAGTTTACCATAGTCTCTAACTGTCCTGTCTTAATCAGTCATGCATACAACAATATACAGTAACACCTCAAAAATGAAATTAACATAATGATGTATATTTATTGAACTTAAGCTTTTTAAGAGGAAAATTTCTATATACATCTCAAAAAATAAAAATTAATCTTCATGGTACATCTTTATATACATACATATCATTTTTACAACTAAGTACATGATACACACACACTTGAAAGGCTACATATTACAACAAAAAAAGGGAAACTTGCCTTGATGATTGGGGTGGGGTTCAATGGCTCTATTCAAAACTATACATACTTTCATCGAGCTTCAAAAAAATCCTTCTTTAACCTACATGAGGCACAGACCATCGTGCTAAGCAATAAGTATAGTGGTACCCCAAAATTTCCTTATCTCATGTGAAACCCTTTACTCGATCCCAAAATCGGACCCAAATAAGAGATATCATGATGTCATCTCATTTTCTTCTTAAAACCCTTTCTTGTGTAAGTGTATTGACTTTCATTAACATGCACATGGGTTTATTTTAGCCAATTAATTATGAGTCATGTGTTAGTAAAAATCTAACAGCATAATGGCTGTTCGAGTGAAAAACTAAAAATTTAACCCTCAAAGTACATTTCTATAATCATTCCCATTCACACCTCAACACCCTAGACCCTTCTGGTCCCCTAACATATCCATATCATCATCATTATACAATTATTACAGAGTCAAGCATGCAGTATATAGATCATGCATTTTACTCATTTTCATGTTTATAACCTGTATTAATATTTACAAGACATTATATAATAAGGTTACATAACTCAACCTAAATCCACCTAGAGTGCCTCTATATAATATTAACTGCAAAAGAAATAAAAAAATATACCCAAAAAGAGAACTAGTTGCTACACTGCTTATCGAGGCTAAATCGTAAATCTGCTATCTACTACCTACGCACCAAAAAACTGACACGCTAAGTAAAAACCCAGTTGTGAATTTAATGAGACATAAATTGTATGAATTCACATACATCATGTATTATGCAAGTATGTCTTACACATGTAACTGACCTACCATCAGTTTAGGTCACTATTTATGTATTTAACCTACCTGGCTGCCCTTTTAAATCTAGGTTACCATGTTATAAGTCGTAATTAAGTTAATTGCTCATGTTCTAATATGACTTATATCATTTTATCATTTCATAGTTGCATATCAAAGTACTGTGTTCATTTAACTTTTATGGTCCATACTCGAAAGACAACGCTTTGAACACTAGATAATAGGATCTATACATGTGCAGTGGCCTAAATTCTAGACCTCGATAGCTAAATCTACCTATATCCATCCGATAGTAGGGATCAATTCATAGGAACCTCCTAATATCGGGATGGCAAATATCAGTTCTACTGGACCTCTAAACAACGGGACAACAGGGATCAGCCCTAGTGGACCTCCCAATATCCTAAATATCAGTGGTTAATAAGGATTAGTCTTAATGGACCTCCCAATATCCAAGACAATATAGGTAGTAGGGATTAGCCCATATGGACCTCCCAATACCCAAAGTGTGCAGGGCTTACATCCAGAACCTCAGTGGTTACGCCTACCATACACTATCATCAAGTAATGATCCTTAAGGATCAAAGCCTCTAGCAACTGCTAACTCCCTAGTTGATCGGTCAACTTATCTAGTAGGTGGTCTAGCTATATGGGCTAGTATCGGTTTACCTTCTTTGTTTATGTAATTTGATCCTTTCTTTATTTTCTATTTCTTACTTTACCAATTATGTCATGACACAGAAAGCTACTTTTGCACATTTTGACTAAACCATTATTATTATTATCCAATATTTCATTCTACCCTTCCTTCGATATCCATTTCATACATTTACTCCACAGTGACATGTCTTATACATTGTCATAATTATATGCTTCAAGACACAAGCATAATTCAAGCACTTGGGACATCGTTTCCTTACCTCATTATACATTGCACATATGTTTCAATTATCCATATTTCTTTGTTCCATATATCGTTACTACTCACTTTTAGACTTATTTAAGCTTTAACCTTACTTTAGGTCATACACTCATATTATAGGATATCAATGTACCTCATTCACTCATGACACTTAAATGCGAATACACTTAAATTTAACCAAAAATTTCATACTGACCATACTCACCACTTAATGTGTCACACCTCGACTTCTAGTTTGGTTTTCATGAGGATTGAATTGGAATTTGAAGAAAAAGTGGGGAATGAAATGGATGTACGGATCGTGTAGAGTTAGTTGGCATAAACTATGGAGTGAAAACGATCAAAGGGCAAAATGGAAATTCACTATTCATGGTAAAAAAAAGGAGAGAAACACATGGGAGTAATAAAGAAGTGACATCTGGCCCAGTAATGATGAGAAAATACATGAAAAATGAGGTTCGAAAGCAGGCTCTAGCAAATAGTGCCACCCAAGTTGTAAATAGTGTCCTCGGGCCAAATGAAGCTAACCTAACTAAAAATTTATATTTATTATAAGATACATTGTAGTGAAATCTAAGGAGTATTTTAGGTCATATAGGAGGTTAAAAGTGAAAAGCAAAATCTGAATTTACGGTCTACGATAGATAATAAATTACTTAGAGCTGAATAGAAAAATTCAGAAACGTGCTTAGAAAATTTTGAAAGTGGCATGTCTTGATGGTAAAAAATTATGAGAGATTCAAATATCATAGTGTTGGAATTTTTTGAACATAGGAGCTATTGGAAGAATATTTAGGAAAATAAATTTAATTAAATGTGTATATTTAAGGAAAAATAGAGAAATAATGGTGTAGTGAGCATTTTTGGCCATTGGATTAAATAGTATCATGATAAATCTTGGCCATCCAAGTGGAAATGAGGGATTAATGAGGTGTTAAATGATTAAATGATATTTTTGAAGAATACACACATGGAATAAATCTAACCATCCATGTGTATATGTCATCTTTTAATCCTAGCCATCCATTTACCATATAACTATGTAAATAATAATTAAATATTCATTTGTTTTATAGCCCATACATGTCTTTCCTCCCCTCTCATGGTTAAAACTCGTTTTTCCCTTGCTCCACCGTTTTTACAGCTTCATTTTACCAAATAATCACTAAATGATACACAAAAAAGGTCACTCTTTTATCCTACCACCTTAGCCCCTCTAAATTGATTGAAAAGAGATGAATTTTAGTGGATAGGAAGAGATGAAAGATGGGTGTTTTGGCCATTCCAAAGTAGGTAAGTTGATCTCAAACCAATTGATTTATATGAAGTTATTTGAGGTGTAGAAATAGATTTATGGAATTAAATATTGAGGTTTTGTGTATAATAATATTTTTAATGATTTTTATGTGAGGGAGTGGTTATGAAAGTTGAGGATTTGATGGTTTAATGGTGGAGAAGAGTAATGGAAGAGAAATTGAAGAGAATAGGATGAATATTACATGGAGGAAAGCTTGTATACAAGGTATGTGTATTCTAAATTATGGATTAATGCCTATTTGTGGATTATGATCAAAATGTGTGCTTTATGTTGCTTGGATGAATATAATGGATGGATAGAAGTGATGTTAGGTGTATGTTGGGATGTCTAAAAGGGAGAGAAAGAGAGTAAGAAAAGGGAAAAAAATTTATGTTGATAAAATTATATATTATATATTATTTAAGTAATTATTTTTACATTATATGTAATAGGATTTAAGGCTAAGAGGCATGTTTAGGATTTAAGAAAATATTATTAGTGGTTAAAATGATCAAAATAAAATAGGTAAGATAAATAACAAAGGTGGCCTAAAATGTGAGGGGATTAAGAGTGTTTATAGTTAATCGATTTTTCGGTTAACCAGTGAATCGGTCCGAAATCAAGCCGAATTTATGGTTAATCAAACTGATATTTGTAGTATATGATTTTTATTTTTAGAAACTGACGGTTAATCGTAAGTTAACGGTTAACTGGTTTATATATATTTTATATTTTATATTTTATTTTTTCATACCTAAAAAATATTTTATTTTATAAATACCATGATGCATTAGTCTGTAAAATATTATAATGCACATTTTTAGTAAAGAAATAGTGAATTATCTCTTAAATCAATTATATATACTTTGATGGTATAGTAGACATATTATTATTAATTTCATGTTGAATGTATCTAATTCATGCAATTAATTACATCAACTTTATTTTTCTTTTCTTTTTTTTATTTCAAGTTTATATTTGATTTGTAATTTTATTTTTAAACACTTTTAATCATTTGAAAAGGATTTTATAATTTGTATAATTTTATTATATTTATATGTTGAAAATTTTAACGGTTTTAATGGTTAATCGAAAAATCGATTCAAAAAAATTGGTTAAAAACCAAAACTGATTGATTATTTAGAAATGTAAGGATAAACATATCATATCAATAGCTAAAAGAAGGAAGAAATAAAGGAATTAATTTAATAAAGATAGAACTAAATTAATTATGAATACGTGGTTAAAGAAAAATAAATTTAAATGAATTATGAGTGAAAGTGTGAGTTATAGAAATACCTATACAACTTAATGGGTTATGTACCAAAAATATGATAGATGTACAAGGTAAATGTGCGTGCACATATTTTGCTAACATTAAACAAAAGGAATCAATTATGAGAAATGATAAGAAGATGTAAATACATGAGTAACTTATCAAATAATTAAGATCATAATAATAATAATAATAATAATAATAATAATAATAATAATAATAATAATAATAATAATAATAATAAAAAGGAAAGGATAAGAAGGAAAAAAATATATAATAAGAATTAAATAAAATTATATCATGGTTGAGAGGTTAAGATTCAAACAAATAACACGAGAATTACTCCTTAAGAATTAGGGCGATATTAATTATATTTATAGACATGACCTAAAGGAAATTAAGGTGGGATTAATTATGGAACTAAGGTAGGGTGAAATTGTTATGTCTCTAAGAGAGAGGGATTGTACGTTAAATAAACAAAGTAAATGTATATGCATAAAAAGAATTATTATAGGAATACAATGAAGGTACTTTAATTAAATAAGGGAAAAATACTAAAAATATATAAATATACATATTAAAATCATAATAAGAGAACATTAAACACTTGATGCTATCCTGTAAGACAGTAAAGGACAGCGATAAGGATTCTTATGAGTAAAATGAATATAATACTAAGGTTGGCGCATATGATAAGTACACAGGAATATACCATAATTCTGATGAGCATACCATGATAATGAAGAGTATATTATAATTGTGAACATGAGAATGAGATTATCATAACAAAGAATATATGTTTGAATTCATATGAAAAATCATTACTAAGAGATATGTAATGAGAAAGAGAAAAGAAATGAGACCACGAGATACAAGGTATACAGGTAATGACATATGAACCTATTAATAGTTAAACCTAGTTGACATGAGATAAATGACTAATGAAATGTGGTAACAAAATAAAGTTGGAGTTAAGGCTCATATTAGTTAGACACTTACTGGATAGATTAACCGATCAACTAGGGAGTTAGCAGCTATTAGGGTTTTGATCCATGAAGATCATTACCTTATTTTATGGCGGCTGCAGTTGCTAAGGTTCTGATGAGAGCCCTGTATACTTTTAGATATTAGGAGGTCCGCTAGGGCTAATCCCTACTATCCACTTTATTTGGATAGTAGGAGGTCCTTCGGGGCTGATCCCTGCTATCCATTTATGTTGGGGTATTGAGAGGTCCTTCGGGGTTGATCCCTGCTATCCCGTTTCTTTAGGGGTATTAGGAGCTCCTTTGGGGCTGATCCTTTCCATTCTGTGAGTTGAGAGGTCCATTTGGGCTGATCTCTACCATTCGGTATTGAGAGGTTCTATGGGACTAATCCTTGCTATTGGATGGATGGTGTGTATAGACGCTGAGGTTTATAATGTGGGCCACTGTATGAGATAGATCCTGATATCCAGTGTTGAGCATATGTCTTTCAAATATGGGCTGAATAAAGAAGAATGATGAGTTTAAAAATGATTTATATACCAATAAGATATTATAATATTGGGGTCTGAGAAAAGGGAAGTAAAGAAAAGAAAAGAAAATTAATTGCAGGAAGAGATGAATTAGAATAACAGATAAAAAGAACTAATCATAAAATAACAAATATTATTATTAGTACATAAATACTTTGCATTATAAATGTTATACGTATGAAGAAAGAACATATGCCCTAAGTTTATTAGGAAATGTATAATTATGAATGAACTTAGTATCACGAGAAAGTATTAAGGAAAGATATGAGCATATTCTTAAAGATACTGTAAAGCATGACATAAGGAAATATATTAAATTATTGTCAGACACTTAGTAAGGAACGAGCATAAGAGGCAAAAACACTCGATCATTACTCAATAGAAAGGTAAGTTGGGATGAGACAACAAAGTTATAAATAGGAAAAAATATGAAAATGTTATAAGTAACAAAATATAATGGAATAAAGATGTAATTAGAGCATGTTTATACTAATGATTATTTACAAAAATTTAAAGATTTAATTTCCATAGTATGAGAATGCACCATTGAGCAATTATGCTCAGTGCATTGGCTTTGTTGCTAATGTGTAGGTTATTAGTTAAGGCAAGTGAAGTGGCTGATTGAGTCCCAGCAAAAGCAAAAGCAGACTAGTTAAAGCCATAGGTAAGATGAGTCCATCACGAGCATTGGTTGTATGCTGAATGTGTAATGATTGTTAATTTTTTTGAGATTTTATGTGCATGACTGTGTAGTAAGGCCATTAGATATATATTTTTAAAAAAATAGATAGACATGAGCCTTTGTTGTACTAGGTCTAGAACTGACAAATATATTAGTTGATTATTAAATATAATAACATTTCTTATCGAGTTAAGTGAGTTACGATGAGAGTAGGACTTAGATGGGTAACCTTCTAGAAAGTGGCATCTCTTACTTGGACCATATAATGGATCGGGCAATGACCACTCCATTTGCATATGACATGCACTTAATCACACATACACATAAATGCACATCAAGGATATACCATTTGGCCATACCATAATCACAATCACACACATACACATTGTTTTTCTTCCCTTTCCTTATACAATCGTGCTTATTTCCATCATATAATCTCATGCACATATTAACTGAACAAATACACACACAAACACACACACCTAAACTATCATTTCCATACACACACATACATACTCAAAATGCATATACACACAAAACACAATGCATTTCTCATTAAATTCACTTACAATAGACTCAAATATGCTCCAATTATGCCTCTCTTTCCTTGTCTTTTCTTTCCTACACCAATTCTTTCTCCTTTGTTGCAAACATAATAGGTTTTATCATTAGAAAAGTTACACAAAAATCTATACATTCCAAAATAAAATCTGTTACCTTGAATACTATCTAAAAAAAATAAGAAACCTAAGAAAAAATCACTTACACTCAAAAAGTGCACTATTTACAAAGTGGCCTAATCTCTCCAAACAAGCAATTTCTTGTATTTTTATTAGTATATTGATATTTAAGAGATAGTGGAGGCTAAGATAGGTGTTTTAACTTTCAAAAATCACTCACATTTAAGGGAAATATGAAGGAAAAAAAAAAGGAGGGCTTAGGTATGGCGTTGGCCAAGTGAGGGAGAGAGGGAAGGAAGAAGGCTTTCACACATGTGGAAAATGCCACATGTGCCACAATTTATATTATGCTCATGGGTGGCCACGATTGAGCCACGCAGTGATCCTACGGTCTATAATAATCCAAGTTATATTTTAAGCTTCAAAAATCCAAATTTAATGTTCAGGGCCTCCAAAATTAATTTTTTAGTGCCAAAAATTCCCAAAATTCTCAATTAAAGAACTCCTAAAATCTCGGGTCCAAAAGCCAAGGGAAATCCAGGTAATTATTCACTCGTGTAATTAAGAAATTCAGTTAAAATAGCAAACGACCTCAAAAAATTTTGATTTCACCACCATTAGACTCATTTTCATAATTATTTTGCCTAATGAAGTTTCATGACTAGTACTTCCCCTTGGCCACCTTAGTGTGACCCGATTACTCGAGAAATATTATTCGTGCCTTGAAAGGTACTATTCATGTAATTGAGATTCTCAGGCATTACAATCCTTCCCCTCTTAAGAAATTTTGTCCATAAAATTTACCTGGTGAAAACAAGTGGAGATATTGAGCTTTCATTTGCTCTTCACTCTCCTAGGTAGCCTCTTTTTTCTTGTGATACCTTAGCTCCTTAACTTCTTTGGCCAGTATCTGTATTTGTTCCTCTTCGTAAGTCAAATCTAGTTGTACTTGGATTTTTTTTATGGTTATCACATAAGAAGGAAATGATATGTATCGCTTAAGCATAGATACATGGAACATGTCACGAATTTGTTGCAGTTCTGGTGGCAAAGGTAATCGATAACCTATTGGTCTTCCACGTTCTATAATCTTGTATGGACTAATGAATCTCGGGCTCAACTTGCCCTTTTTACCAAATTAGAGCATCTTTTTCCATGGTGATACTTTAAGGAATACTTTCTCACTGACTTCATACTCAATGTCCTTCTACTTCAAATCATTATATGACTTTTGTTGATCTATGGCAGCTTTTAATCTTTCCCTAATAATCTTGATTTTCTCCTCTGTATCTTTGATTAAGTCAAGTTCCATGAGTTTATTCTCATTCACTTCATGCCAATAGAGTGGAGTTCTACATTTTCTACCATATAATACCTCATATAGAGCCATGCCTAAGCTAACCTAATGGCTGTTATTATAAGCAAATTCTACCAATGGAAAATATTAATCCTAGCTTCCTTTAAACTCGATGTCACAACTTCGTAGCATATCTTCTAATATCTATATAACCTATTCGGATTGCCCATCTATTTATGGGTGGAAAGTTATATTAAAGGTGAGGCAGGTACCCAAAGCTTCCTGTAGTTTCCTTCAGAATCTAAAAGTGAACTTGGGGTCTCAATCTGATATAATGGCAAGTCGCATTCTGTGCAGTCTCACCATCTCTTATATGTATAATTGTAACAATTTCTCTAAGGATTAATCCATTTTGATCGGAATAAAGTGGGCTGTCTTGGTTAATTTGTCTACAATTACATATGCAACATCACATTTACTCCTAGTCATAGGTAAACCTATCACAAAATCCATGGTAACATTTTCCCACTTCCATTCTGGGATTGCTATAGGATAGAGCAGGCTAGAAGGAAATTGGTGCTTAGCTTTCACTTACTGACATGTAAGACATCGAGCTACATACTCAGCCACATCTCACTTCATTCCTAGCCACTAATAGGATGGTTTTAGATTAAGGTATATCTTTTTACTTCTAGGGTGCATGGCATAAGGAGCATTATGTGCCTTCTGTAAGATCTGTGTCCTAATTCCCTCTTCTTCAGGTACATATAACCTATCATATAAGTATAAACACCCATCTATCTTGATTTCAAACTTTATAGTCTTCCCTTTTTTGGCCTGACTCATTATCTGTATTAGATGATCTTTTCGAGTCTATGCCTCTTTTACTTATTGCATTAAATCGGGCCTTAATTGTAATTCAGCCAAAATGGCATCATCTTTAGTGTATTCAAACTTAGCATTCATAGCTTTCATAACTACTATAAACTTTCAGCTCAAAGCATCATCTACTACATTGGCCTTTCTAGGATGGTAGTCAATCCGATAATCATAATCTTTTATCAATTCCATTTATCTTCACTATCTCAAATTTAGCTCCTTCTATGTAGAAAGCCACTTTAAACTCTTATGATTGGTATAAATGTAGCATTTTCACCATATAGATAATGCCTTTATACCTTTAAGGCAAAAACAATGGCATATGCTACTACCTTGAGGTCATGTGTTAAGTAATTCCATTTATATGGTTTTAGTTGCCTTGAGGCATATGCTACTACCTTCCTATCTTGCATCAGTACACATCCAAGCCCATTATGTGATGCATTACTGTAAATCATAAAATCTTTCCCCTGCTAGGGTTGAGTGAGGATGGGAGCTTCGGTCTACTTAGCTTTTAGCTTATCAAAGCTTGCTTGGCATTTTTCATCCCATACGAATTTCATGTCCTTCCATAGTAACTACATCATCAAGGTTGCGATCATAAAGAAGCATTTCATAAATCTCCAGTAATAACTAACTAATCCTAGAAAGCTTTGAATCAATCACATTCCTAGGAGGCTTCCACTTTAATATTGCCTTGACCTTGCTTGGGTCAACTCTGATACACTTTACTAAAGCAAAGTGGCCTAAGAAGGCTACTTCATTTAACTAGAACTCACGTTTACTTAGTTTGGCATATAATTATTTCTCCCTCAAAGTCTACAATACTAGCCTTAAGTGTTGTTCATGCTCTTCCATGGTATTAGAATATACCAGGATGTCATTGATAAAGACTACAATAAATTGGTCCAAGTATAGCTTCAAGATCATGTTCATTTGGTCGACAAAGGCTGTAAGGGCATTAGTAAGCATGAATGGCATTACTAGGAATTTATCATGTCTATATTGGGTACAGAAGGCAGTTTTTGGAATGTTAGATTCCTTGATTCTTAGCTAATGATACCTTGACCTCATGTCAATTTTAGAGAATACACTAGCACCTCTTAGTTGATAAAAAAATCATTAATCGTTGGCAATGGATATTTATTTTTGACTGTCACTTGGTTCAGTTGCCTATAATCAACACATAATCGAAGTAACCTATCCTTTTTCTTCCTAAATAGTATTAGTGCTCCCCACAGTGAAATACTCAGCCTAGTGAAGCCTTTATCCATCAATTCCCGCAACTACACCTTTAACTCTTTTAATTTTAGAAGTGCCATATGATATGGAGTAATGGAAATAGGTGTTGTACTAAGATACACTTTAATTTCAAAGTTGAGCTCACATTTTAAGGGTAGTCTTGGTAGCTCATCTAGGAATACATCTGGAAATTCTGATACCAGTAGCATTTGGTTGAGGCTTAACTTTGCCTTACTAGTGTCAACCACGTGGGTTAGGTATGCCTCACGTCCCTTTCAGACTAATTGCCTTGTCATGACTACTGAAATAGCATTAGGCAAGGGGTTCTATTCATCAACCACTGTTAACTCATCCCTATCGGCTATCTCAAGTGTAAACCTATTTTGTTTACAATCTACTATAGCTTAATGTTTAGACAGCCAATCCATACCTAGGGTAACATCAAATTCATTAAATGGAAACTTAATAAGGTCTGCTAGAAATGCATGATCCTAGACTACTAATGGACAATTTTGATATATCTTGTTAACTACCACATACTACCCAATTGGATTTCTAACCATAATATCTAAATCCATAGGTTCTAATTTTAAACCCCTATTCCATGCTTGTGTAGTGCAGATATATGAATAAGTGGATCCTAGGTCTATCAATGCCAAAACATATGAATCAAATAAAGAAAAGTTACTAGCAATGACATTAGGTGCCTTAGCTTCCTCTTTAGCCTAGATAGCATACTGCCATAAAGGTGCTCAAACCTTTGATCTTGGCTTCTGACTTGTGCTAGCTTTATCATTCTTACTTTCTCTTTGACCTCTACTAGTGCTAGAGAGGAGGCTTAAAGTTGTGTGGCATCAGCTTGCTTTCTAGGGCAATCCCTTTGGTAATGATCTCAGGACCCAAATATAAAGCACTTTTCTCACTTAAACTACTAGCAGACTCCGTAATGTCTCTTATTGCAAGTCCTACACACTAGGGGTGCACTCCGAGATGTAGACACTGGTGCACTAGTGGCTTGCTACTGTAGCCTAGGCCTAAACTTAGATCCCTGGCTTATTCTTTGTGCCTAGCCTTGTTTCTGAGATTGCTGTAGGGATTGATTGCCCTTTTGTTTCTTGCTTACATCTGAGGCTGAACTGACTTGCCCTATAGTGAAAGGCCTCTTCTTCTGAAAGGTCTCTCTTCTCTCGTTTAACATTTTCTCCATGGCGTAAGTTGCTAACACTAGAGATGCAAAATCTTTGATCTTTAGAGTAGCTATTTGTATTCTGAGCTTAACATTGAGGCCTTTCTCAAACATCTTACAATGCTCCTCCTCAGTAGGAACAATCTCTTTTGCATATCTGCTCAGTCAGGCGAAGTCCTCATACTCAAACATTGATTTTTGCCCCTACTTCATATTCAAAAACTTCTATCTCTTCTTTTCTAGGTACGTCTCTGAGATATACCTCTTTTTAAACTTTTGGAGAAAGAATTCCCATGTCACATCTGCTGCAGCTTTCCTTTTCTTTATAGTTTCCCACCAATAGAATGCTTCTTCTTACAAGAGAGAGGTGGCACATATCAGGTTCTCCTCAGGGGTGTACTGTAGCTACTGTAAAATTCTGATTGTAAGCTCTAGCCAATACTCAGCCCTAGCTACATCATCTTCTGTAGTTCTAGCAAAGTCTAAGGCCCCCATCTTTTTAACCTTCTTTAAGTAGGTGTTCTGCAATGTTATTAGCTATGGAGGCTATATTAGGATTGGTGGTAGTGGAGTAGCTACACCGATGGTTTGCCTCAGTAGGTTAACTATTTGCTGCAACATTGCTAATGAGGCTTGTGTCTGTGTTGGATATACTGTATTGCTTAGCACTGGAGTTATTGAACTCACAGGCTCATGTATAGTTATCGATGTATGACTAGCCACCCTTTCCCCTTGTTCTGGTAGGGTATGCTCTTTTATCTTGATTTACTACAAAAGAAAAGATTATCAGCCTTAAGTAATATAGCTTTACTCAATACAGTACCCTAATTAATGACACCTATGTATACTACACCTTGGAGCTCCTAAACCCGCTCTGATACCACCTAATGTGACACCCCTTGCTCAATCCCAAAACTGGATTTGAATAAGAGATATCATGATGTCATCTCATTATCTACTTATGTAAGTGTATTGACTTTCATTAACATGCACACATGTTTATTTTAGCCAATTAGTTATGAGTCACGTTTTAGTGAAAATTCGATAGCATAACGGCTGTTTGGGTGAAAAATAAAAAATTTAACCTATAAAGTACACTTTTATAATCATTTTAATTCACACCTCAACATCTTGGACCCTTCTGGTCCCCCAACATATACATATCACATCATCATACAATTATCATAGAGTCAAGCGTGTAGCATATAGATCATGCATCTTACTCATTTTCACGTTAAAACCTATATTAATATTTACATGATATTATATAATAAGGTTACATAACTTGACCTAAACCCACCTATATACACGAGTACCTCTATATAATATTAACTATAAAAGAAACCAAAAATATACCCAAAAAGAGAACTAGCTACTACCTGCTTGTCGAGGCTGAACTGCAAGTCTGCTATTTACTACCTGCGCATCGGGAAATTGACACACTAAGTATAAACTCAGTGGTGAATTTAATGAGACATGCATTGTATGAAATTCATATGCAGCATGTATCATACGAGTATGTCTTATACATTTAAGTATCCTACCATCAATTTAGGTCACCAATTATGTATTTAACCTACCTTGCTGCCCTTTTAAATCTAGGTTACCATGTTACAAGTTGTAATTAGTTGCTCATGTTCTAATACGACTTATATCATTTTACCATTTCATAGTTGTATATCAGAGTATTGTGTTCATTTTACTTTAATGGCCCATACTAGAAAGACAATACTTTGAACATTGGATAACGAGATTTGTACCTATGCAGTGACCCATATTTTGGACCTTAATAGCTGTACTTACCTATATTCATCCGATAGTAGGGATCAGTTCATAGGAACCTCCCAATATCAGGATGGTAGGGATTAGTCCTATTGGACCTCCTAACAACAAGATAGTAGGGATCAACCTTAGTGGACCTCCCAATATCCCAAATACTAGTGGATAGCAAGGATCAACCCTAATGGACCTCCCAATATCAAAGACAATACGGGTAGCAGGGATCAGCCTGTATGGACCTCCCAATACCCAAAGTGTTTAGGGCTCACATTTAGAACCTCAACAGCTGCACCTACCATACAATATCATCAAGCAATGATCCTCAAGGACTAAAGCCTCTAGCAGCTTCTAACTCTCTAATTAATCGACCAACCTATCTAGTAGGTGGTCTAGCTATATGGGCCAATATCGGTTTCCTTTCCTTGTTTATGTAATTTGATCCTTTCCTTATTTTCTATTTCATACTTTACCAGTGATGTCATGACATATAAAACTACTTTCGCACATTTGACTAAGCCATTATTATTATCCGATATTTCATTCTACCCTTCCTTATATAACCATTTCATACATTTACTAGTGACATATCTTATACAT
>CANXYI010490325.1:0-22746 GCA_948208565.1 Hura crepitans
TTTATAAAATTGAACAAATAAAATTCTTAAATAAGAAAGGGATTTCATAAAAAGTATTTTAATTAATAAAGATTTAGAACCAATATTTTCATAACCAAAAATGGTTTTATAGGACTAAAAGTAAAATGTTTGTACCAATAAAAATAGTTTTGGAACCAAAGTTCCCCTAAGAAAATAATTCTGGTAAATAAAGAATGAATATTTTTAATAATTCATTTTTATGAACCAATATTCCTTTTATCTAATAGAATAATCTTTGTGACAAGGTCATTGATTTAATAAATTGGCCCAATTTCATACATGTTAGATATATATGATTTATTTCTTTCTATGTATATTTAATTTGCTTTAACTTTAACCACTTTTGATGAGTATACAAGTTTACATTAATTGCAGTAGTCACGTGCTTTAGGGATTCAATAAAAATTGGAACATTGAGATAAAAATTGATATTATATGGTGGGCGTGAATAAGAAGAAATTCTTTGGTTTACTTCCTAGACTAACCACTTAGGTGGTGATTCACACTCACTATTATGTAAACCACCTTTTAGGAGACACTCGAGTTCCCATGCTCCTATTGAATTTTAAACATGACCTTTGAAGCCTTATTTGAATCAAGCATATACTTGCTAATAGATGATGTACATCCAATTAGCAACTTTAGTGGGAAGCCCCTTCATGGGAACTTCATTTAAAAGTGCCCTATAATTAATATTAGTTGAACCTTTAGTTCTAAGGTTTATTATTTCCCAAAATTGTATATCATACTAAAGCCTTAAAATAAGTTAGGCTTCTTATTTTTACCCTTAGTTGTGTTCTGAAGCATTAAGTCAATTTCACTCAATTTGGTAGATTGTTAACGATGATAACAACCACTCCAAGCCTCGTATCAAAATGGTATACGAAATAGTGAACCAATAGGTCACTTTACCCATAATTGGGAAGACACACTGGGAAGGACCCCATTTGATGGATAATAACTTTGTAAATGGACCATATCACAACCCATGTAACTAGCTTAGTTACATTTCCCTTATGGTATAATAACAACTTGCATCGTATGTGATATGGACTTTTATTGTGAAATGAATTTTAATGTTTCATAAAAGACAAGATTTAATTCCTTAGGCCTTTTTTAAATAGGATAGATTAAACCAATTCTTTTCTTGAAATGGTTGAAATTCATCAACCACATCTATTGAAACCTTTATATGCTTAGAATAAGGATTGTTATGGTGCAAGTTTGAAATTGTGCACCATTTATGTATTCCTTATTACTGCTTGAATGATGCTTACCTAACTCAATTATGTCTAGACCACGTGTGCGGGAGAAATATTATTAGAAGGTAACTTGTATGTGTTTGTCTATATTGCATTTTCATGTATACATGCATCATTTACTAACCCTTTATGATTGACAGCCATTGGCTATCATTGGTAGATGTCTTTTTATGACTTATCAATTGGTAAATTCCCCTATCGACCATCCAAAAGATCACCTGAACCTAATCAGGTAACATGGCTAATAACCAAGATGCCCCTATTCTCAAAAAAAGTTATGAAAGTCTTGGACCATTTTAGTAAAGAGACAAAAGGTGTAATAAATTCCAATGATCTACCTACAATTACTTAGCCTATGGTCGAAAGACCATGAGAAACTCCCTTTACATATGGTATTTTCAAAAGAGCTCCTATGACATTTAAATGAGAAGTGTTATATGTCGTCATTGGTAGTGTAACTAAAACTTTATCCAATTCTATTTCAAATGCTAATCTTTCATATGGACATGAGATAAAGAGAGACCATCCATGTAATAAAGGATTTTGCTCCAGTAACTTAAAGAGTAGACCTTCAAAAGGCCCCATGGTTAAGGATAAGCCCTTATCATGGCACTTTAAGAACTTAGCAATAGAGAGGAAACTAATGCCTCTCCCGTACAAAACTCTAAGAACTTTGCATATGCCTTACCATTGACATCACCTTTTATAAGAGTACCACCAACATATAAGGCACCAAATTGATGAATCCAGACTACGATTCTAGATCTTATTAGCCCATCTATTGAAAAAGAGTGAACTTTACTAGCTATCTGATCACAAGAAAGTGTTAAACCTACACTTTTTATCTTTTCTTCTTTTCTTTTAATCTTTAAAGATATTTTGTACTTATAAACATATTGAGCTTACATTTTTTCTTTTATCCTTTCAATGAAACATTCTCACCTTTATCCCATTGTAGGATATTTTGCCATGTGATAACATGCATATTAATAATTATTGTATATGTGATGTTAATTCAATTATGACTAGTTTGTTTAATCTTGGCATATGTAAACACCTTGGGCCATGTTTTCTATAGCTCTTAACAAGTGAGAAAAGTGATAAAAATAAATAAAAAGGAGTCTATCCTCTACTTAGCTGTTGAACCAAATGAGTCTTTTAGAAATAAGGATAAATTAAATCCAAGGGACCAAAAAAAGAGACTGGCAAACAAGTAATGTCCATAGGGTTAAAATATTAACCTAATATGTATCTTACTAAACCTTAGCCCAAAAGATCCAAAGAGCCTAATGCATTAAATTATTTCCTTTGAACAAACACAAATAACCTTCTATTCTTATTGCTTAAGATCATTCATTCTCATAACTCATAACATTTTATTCCACATGCCTACAACTTTAATCTTACAAATCTATCCTTTAGATAGTCACCAAAAAGCCTAAAAGACGTTAAAACCCTATAAACTTTAATCAACACCTTAGGTCAATTTCCGAGTCAACCCTCATAATCACTAAAATCTTAAGTTAGCTTCAAAATAATCACCATAGGCATATATGAAGGATCCTAAAATAGTCTTTCAAGTTCTTAACGCAAACAATTAGAATTGTCCTTAAAGGTAACCTAAGGTGGTAGTGCCAGCTAGATCTTCTAAGACTCTTATACCTATAATGATAGAGCTTTATGTTAATCCCACTTTCACAATAGAAAAAAAGGTGGATCTCAAAACAATAATCCTTGTGCTCCAAATACCAATAATCAAAAGAGCAATCAATAAACCCTCAACATGTGCCCCTTTCTTATACAAAAGCATTATTACATGAAGAGGGCCTAGTTTCTTGAATAACCTCTTAAAGATATTACGAGTTTGAGAATCCCTTTGACCAAAATAAAAGCCTCGTAGGACAATCGATGACTACATCTTTAATACACTTACTTGTACTAGTACATATGAAAATTCTTAATTGGCTAGTTGTAAATAAAAAAAGCCAATATGAAAGATTTGATAATAAAAAAAGGTTAGTGCTACCCATAGAAGTGGAAAGTTTGAAGTAAAGTTTAAATCAGAAGTTACTCAAGTAAACATCCAATTAAGGCCTCCTTAATCAGATTAAGGTTGCTTTCTTAAAAAGAAAGGTGTAGTAGAATAAGAAGTTTAGTAATCTCACTTATCAATAGGGAAAACCCAAAAAAAGTCCTTACTAGGTGGAAGATCCCTTTAAATTGGCCTAAGCAAAAGTTAGAGGAAGAGAGAAAATATTAAATAATTAAAACTTTAGTGGTTGGTTGATAACATGAGCATATCATAATGAGGTTCAAGATATTTAAATGCTAAAATTAATTGAACCAGGTTTTATTGCATTAAACATGTTTGCTATAATTATCTTTATACACACATGGTGCCAAATGTCAAGCCATAATTATGTAATAACTAAGATATATTTTCTAAAATGAAGCCTTTCTTGGAATCATGGCCCCATTGCTTTGTTATCTACACAAACACACCATTAAAACTCATCAAACAAAGTTGACATACCTTTAGGTAACCAACTTCTAGAATAATGTTATATGGTCAATCCTTAATAAGAATAGGCTATGCTAATAAAATAACATCATTTAAAGGTCAAGTGTCAACATATGAGATCTGTTTCACTTATGTAAGTGGCTTTGCAATAAAAAGAGCCTGCTAGTATAAAGACCTACATTTGGGGGGCATATCAGGTAAAAGTCAAATAGCCCACTAGTGTGAAAACCTCTTTTAAGAGGTGCATTAGGTAGAAGTTAGGACATAACCTACTAGGGGGAAAACCTTCGGACCCCTTTGGCAAAAATTAGGGCAAAGGAAAAGATGAAAAAATAACAATTTTACCTTCTATAAGGCAATAGGGGCATCACTAGTCAATGAAGAAATGTCCACCCTAATTCTTAATTGCTATGAATCTTACAATGCTTTATACCTAAACTAATGTTCATCTATAAATAAAGTGGATGTAACCATTAAAAATAACCAAATCCACTTTCTAACACACCTTAGCCACCTTGAGTGGATAAAGGAGAAGAAGCTTATAACCTCTTTGGCTCATGCAATTTCTATCATTTTCAAAATTGCCCTAGTCACTCTTCAAATTTCTTTAAATCAACCTTCATTATAGTGTTTTCACACTACAGATAGCTAATCATAAGCATTTGCATCATGCATCACATCCATACATGCTAAAATATATTCATGTTGCTTAAAATATAATCATATCTTGGATCTTTTGGCTTGAGATAAGTGATGTTTACACTTGAGTGTTCATAAAATTCCTTTCATATATACAAAAACCACTCTTTTAGAAAAGATACCAAACACCATGCCTCCATTATAATCTAGGGGCCAATCATTAATTATAAAATATAATAAATGCATAAGAAGCAAATTTTAAGACCTCAATTAACTCAAAAGAGATACAATAAAAAATGTTCACTTAAGTAAGAGCCAATATAGAGGGTAAGCTTACTAGATTTTCGTTATATAGTGCATTGCCTCTCCTTTTAGTGACAAGCTTACTAACTTTAAAATATGCCTTAAGTCACAACCATTGACAAGCATACTAATAAAATAACTAACCCAAAGTATGGCTACAATCACCAAAGATGATAGATGCCACACTTACCGAGTAAAGGGAGCTCTCAGACAATGATAACAAAAATTAAGCTATCAGATGTAATTAGTTTACTTTATCAAACTTTTCATTAACTTATTAAATGTAATGGTTTGCCTTGTTTTATGCAGATTTAATGGTTTGCCTTATCAGATTCTTCATCAAGTTAAATTAAGTTATCAAATTTAATGGTTCACCCTATTTGATTTGATTAGATGTAATGGTTTATCTTATATGACTCTTCTCAAGCTATCAGATGTAATGTTTTGCATGGTCTGATTTGGTTAGATGTAATGGTTTACCCTATCTGTGTCTTTTTAAGCTGTTAGATGTAATGGTTAGCCCTGTATGACTTTTCATTAAGTTATCAAATGTAAAGGTTTACCTTGTCTAATTTTGTTGGATGTGATGGTTTGCCTTGTTTGAGCCCTCTCAAGCTATAAGATATAATGGTTCACCTCATTTGACTTTTCATCAAGTTATTAGATGCAATTGTTCACCTTGCCTAATTTGGTTTAATGTAATGGCTTTCCATGTCTGACTCTTCTCAGGTTATCAGATGTAATGGTTCGCCTTGCCTGACTTTTCTTCAAGTTATCAAATGTATTATTCACCCTGGCTAAATTTTTTTGGATGTAATGGTTTATGCTTTTGAACTATTTTCAAGCTATTAGATGTAATGGTTTGCCTTATTTAACTTTTCATTAAGTTATTAGATGTAATGGTTTACCCTATGGTTTGTCATGTTTGACTCTTTTTAAGCTATTAGATGTAATGGTTTGCCTTATCCGATTCGATTAGATTTAACAACTCAACTTGTCTAACTATTCATTACTTATATCATCTTAGTAAACACCTAAATAGCAAATAAAATGCTTGATTTAAGAGAGGGTTGAGTTTTAACCTACCAATAAAATGGAATGCCTAGTCATAAAGAGGGTTAAAACTTAACCAACTGAGTAACTCAAAACTAACTCTGAGGCATAGGTACATGTGTCTTTCTTTCTGGTAAACTTTTATGTAACTTGGCATCGACAGTTTTCAAGTGCCATCAAAGTAGGAGCAACCATAGACATAAGGGTCTGAAATGCTTCTTAGTTTAAAGGGTTTCTAGTGATGAAACTCACAAATGTTGGATGTTTCTCTAGAGATGTAAGAGGAGACCCATAAACCAAGAAAAATACCCTAGGAATAGAACCCAAAATCACCTTAAAAAAAGCCGACCTTTTTTCACATATATTTAAGTCCATAAGGACCTTATCAAAATAGAGATTGTTTACATCTGTGTGGGCTTCCTCTCATAATGTTATAAGTTTATGTAGACTTATAGTCTAATATGTGCAGACCTTTACTTTTAAGGTCCGTGTAGACCTAGATGATTAATGGGTTACCCTATGACCACCTTCGAGATATTTAAATGGATATTCTTTATAGGGACCATGAACCAATTCTAATGAGAGCTATAAAAGGCAAATTTTTGTGCAAAAAATGGAATTTTTGGGAGGATTTTTGAAAAAAGAAATCACCTAATTACACTTGGCATCCTTCTATGATCTCCTTCCACACCCTTACTAGAAACCCTTTTTAAAAACCTAAACCTCTATTGATAATGATTGAAGAATTTGAAGAAATCTTTATTCTTAATTAGTCTTAAAGTGGTCAAACCTCATAAAGCTTAAAAGAATCTTTATTTTGGGGTAAATACCTAAGGAAACCATTGCAAAGGGCTCTTTATCCACTCATCTCTTATTGATTTTTCTTATTTATTCCTCTTTTATTACTTTCTTATTGCTTTTTTAAATATATTTTAAAGCTTTTTTCTTCTTATTTTTTTTAGGTTTATAAACCTCAAAGAAAATAGGGCATTAAAATGCCCATTTTGAAGGGTCTACTCCATTAGAGAAGAGTGATCTCCACCTTTTTTACTTATTTGTTTCATTTTGAAAAATATTTTTTGCTTTCTATCTGACAGGATATAACACTTAGAAATCTCGACATAGTGAATAGTGACACCCAGGGATCATGAATAGTGACTTCTAGAACATGGTCAAGATTTTCTTAGTAATTAAAGGATTAAGTTATAAATATGTTGTAAAAATCTAGTATGAAAATAAGGATTTTTAAAGGTTTAACAAGCAAAAACAAACAAGAATGTGAATAGTAAATCCCAAAGTCCTAAATAGTGACTTTAGGTATGAGAATAGTGTTCTTAACTTTACTGATCAAGAGTTTATGAGTTGAATAATATATGTTTATAGTTTGGTAGAGAAACAAGAACATTCGAATGGAAATCAAATGATAATGAGCAAGTACATAAATGGCATTATCTAAGAATGAATGGTACCTCTTGAGGCCCGAAATGTACTAATGTTACAAGATAATATTATTAATTATATTTCATTTTTTTATAAAGTTTGGAAAGGAAATAAGGTCATTAAGGAGGTTAAAAATAGAAGTTAAGCTTTTACGATAATGTAGTATGAATAGTGACACTATTAAATCTGCACCAAAAAATATTTTTGAATGTGCTCAGATGGACCTAGAAATTCCACATCCTGAGGCTCAAATATTCTAGGGAATATAATGGTATGGGTATTACAAAATTTGAACATTGGAAAGTATTATATAAAAATCGAGTAAAGATAAAAATAATAATTTTAATCAAATTTTCTCAGTTTTCGAGCACATATTTTTTTAGGGCCTTTGAATATTAATACAAGCGATTTAATAGAATTAAAAATATGATAATTGGAGGATTATTGAAGAGAAATAATTTTATTTAGATTAAAAGAGTGATTTTTGGGCTTAGTTAATATGGGCCATTAGATCAAGAATAGACTTTAATGTTGGCCATTCAAGTTATGGTATAAAAATCCCTTTTTAACTACCATAAGGTTGCATTTCTAGCAGCAATTCTTCTTTCTTTTCCTTCTTCTTCTTCACACCACTTCTATAAAGTTTTTTGCCCATTTTTACTTTATCAATCTTCCTTTAAGCTTTGATTTAATCATAAACTCCACCTCAAATAAACTTTTAAAAGTGGCTAAAGCAAATTTATGGTGGGAATTGAAAAGAAGATAGATTAAATAGGATGGATTTCTAAAAAAGAGTTCTTGGGTGAATAGTGAAACCCATACAACTAAGTGGTTATTTTCAAGATTTGATTTTTTTAAGGTTTGTTTGGATGCCAATAAGATATCTATCAAGTCACTTTGAGAATTGGATGGCTATTTTATTTATTATAAATTTTTAGAGATTATAAATGAATAGTAACCACTTGTTGCATAGGAAGTTTTTGAGTTTTTATAATTTTTGGGGTGCTTTTAGGATACCAATTGATGTTATTTTGGTTAATTTGGTATTTGATTATGTTTGTGAATTTATATAGATTTTTTAATGTTATGGATGAATAGCGACCAAGTAGAAGGGAAAAGTTTATTTTTTGAGTTTTATATTTTTAAAGGATGGATTGGGGTCCCAAGAAGACATATTTTTTATTTCCATGGAATCATGCACAACAGAAAGAAAACATCCATGGAACACCAACAAAGGTTAGGACATCAAAAAATTGAAAATTTTATATTAGAGAAAAACACATAAGAATTTACCATAAATTTTCTATGCAATTCCTATATACAACATTCCTTTTCTTTTGGTCCTCTCACCAGATTGTCACAAACCATAGTGATTCTCAGTTGGGAACACCTCTAAGGTAATTCACATAAGAAGTTCTTACAAAAGAGCAACTTGAAAATACAGGTGCTAGTAGGATTTTCAAGCAGATGAAGGAAGAAGAAGAAATTTATTTGTTTTCAATTGTTCTATACAACAATTTTTGCTACAAAAAATATGCGTATGGTGGCTATAGCTATAAGGGTTATTTATAAATTAAATAAAACCATTTTATGTCAAATTTTGACACTTAAAATAGCCTTATGTTTGACCATATTAGACCTACACATTGGTCCCTTTTAATAGGCTTATGTGCAATCTACTTTGAACCCACATTCATTAATCCTATGTGTCATTGCCAGGCACCATTTTAGATTAATAATTAATTTGATTTAAAGCCTTTTAACCATTTTAATAGTCTATAAAAAAATCAAATGGAAGAACAATTAAAATTTGAACTCAACAAGGCCTAAGTCCAAAAACCCTAATTTTCTAGAAACCCTGATTTTCTAGACTTCTTATTTACAATTGGGTCCCAAGCCCATTGCTTATTTCTTCTTCTTAATTCATTTTCCAATGATATCTCATATCATTAGAACATTTAATCTCATTGATTCTTCTTCAAACTCTTTTTATGTGTGTGACTTTATAGGTTTTCATAATAGGTTGGCAGTACACAGTGAATTAGAGTCTTAGTCTAACTAGGACTTTATAGATTCAATCTTATTGAGTCAATATCAATTCACCAATTGATATATCACTCATGTACAAGTTGAGAGAGGCATCTAGCCATGCATCATTACTACCCAAGTGTTGAAAAGTCAAGTGGTTTGACTTAACCCTTCCATATACAATTACGATGCAATAAACTCATTTCACCATCTTTTATCTCATCCAGTTTTTATTATAGACTTGTGTCAGCTGTAGCTTTACTAAGTATGTCTAATTAAGCCTGGACATATTGTTTTGATAATTTCAACTTTAATCTAAAAATGCCCTTTTATGAATCCTATTCACACATGGCATTTTAGTTTGCCAAAGATTACTGAATAAAGATTACTCATTATAATTATGAGATAAACTCCCTACTATAGTCTGGGATGGTGAATCTTTTTTTGATTACTACCCTATGTTTAAATATTTCATGCCATACCTAAGCACTTCAATATGTATACTTCTTTTTTGAAGAAAAAGCTTTAGAGTAAAAGTATGTTACTCCATATTTAAGATAGCTAGTGATCTCAAGTCTAAGGATACTTACACCACTAATAAGATGAGATACTTTGTGAAAGTCTCATAGTGGGTTTCTGATGTACTTATTTCCTAAGGAAGCATCCACATGTTAACTCCAAGCATCTCTATGCTTATAGCTTATAAGAACTACTGCTTAATCCAATCAAGAAGTATAAGATGTGTTGATCTATCCACATTAATAATATCCCATCTTGTTAATACTATAATCAGTGATATTTAGGTACATCACATTTGCATGCAATAAGAATCTCATATCATGAATACTTCATGATTTCCTCTATATTATGATTTTATACTAGGGACTTTATAATATGGTTTAAGATATTGCAAATAGTTATAAGTAATATATAATAAAACCATGATATAATGAGAAATGCCTTTTACATTAATTCATAAGGTTTAAACACATGAATATAACCTTATTACATAAGCTCTAGAGTATACATCTAATAATCTCCCACTTGTAGTAAAGCTAATCAGTCATGTAGTTAATGCTTATAGCAATTACATGTTGATCAAACTTCCCTCGTGATAGTGCCTTTGTGAGAGGACTAATTGTGTTATAATCTATGGAGACCCTTTTAATTTGCACATCTTGTATACTGATGATCTCTCTTATCAGATCGTTGTAGCGAAGTATGTGTTTGAATCACTGATAAGACTATGGTTCTTGAGCTTGTGCAATAGCCCTACTATTATCACAATATAAAGGTATTGGATTAACAATGCCTAGAACCATTCTAAGTTCATAAATGAATTTTATAATTTGAACAACTTTCTTTAGCTGCATCAAAAGCTACTATGTACTTAACTTTGATGGTAGAATCCATAATCGTATTATGTTTACAACTTTTCCAAACAATTGGATCTTTTCTAAACAATTACTCCTCTATATATAATGTATACATATCCTAATTGTGATTTACAATCATCTTTATGGAATTAAAAACTAGCATTAGTATGCCCACTAACCTATAGTTTTGTCAAAGTTAATTCATTATCTTTGATGATAGCCTTTCTCTACCAATTCAGCTTTATAGGTAATCACATTACCTTTCATGTCATCCTTCTTCTTGAAGGCCTATTTGCACCAAATGGGTGTTATCCTTTTAAGTGGATCAATTAAGGTCTATACCTAGTTATCATTCATGGAATCCATTTTAGATTTTATGGCCTTAAGCCATGAGTCTGATTCTGAACTCTTTAGAACCTTCTCATAGTTTGTAGGCTCATGGTCCTCTATTATGGTTTCTTCCTTATCTTAGTCCATGAGAAATCTATATCTCGCTAGAATAATCCTAACCTTAGTAGATCATCTAAGAAATTGTGTTTTCATAGGTTCTTCTATTATCTTATCACTATAAGAAATAGAACTAAGATCAGTCAATTAATCTACTTCAATTTGGGATCTTGAACTTTATCAAGTTCAAATTTACTGCCACTACCTTTCATGAGAAACTCTTTTGCTAAAAAGATTGCATGCTTTGAAATAAACACCTTTTATCCCAAAAAAATTATAGAGTATTATCCCAAAGTTTCCTTTGGATACCCCACAAATAAACATTTGTCAGACTTAACTTTAAGCATATTTGACATTATTCTCTTCACATATACAAGGCATCCCCATACCTTGTTATGTGAAAGAATAGGTTTCTTGTTATACCATATCTCATATAGCTTAATATCAATTGACTTTGATGGAACTATTTTTAAAAGATAAACAGTCGTATCTAGTGTATAATCCTAAAATGATCTTAGTAACTCTATAAAGCTAATCATGGATTGAACCATATCCAACATGGTTTGATTTCTCCTTTAAGATATACTATTGGGCTATGGCATATATGGAGGAGTCAAATAAGATAATATACTATTATCTCTTAAATAACTCTGAAATTCATGACATAATTATTCTCTACCTCGATATGACTAGAGTGTTTTAATACTTCTGCCAACCTATTTCTCAACTTTTTTTTTGAATTCTTTGAACTTTTCAAAGGCTTAAGATTTATACTTCATCAAGTACACATATCTATATCTAGAGTAATCATCAATAAAGGTAATGACTTAAAAAAACCCACCTCTCACATGTGTGGTTATAGATCCACATACATCTATGTCTATGAGGTCTAAAAGCTCATTAGCATATTCACCTTTTGCACTAAAAGGTGTCTTTGTCATTTTGCCTAATAAATAGGATTCACATGTTTCAATTGATTCATAATCAAATGAACCTAAGTTACCAAACTTATATAACTTATACATGTACTTCTCATTTATATGGCCTAAACAATAGTGCAATAAAAAAATGATTTTAGCGTATCCACCTTTTTTGTCTCTTGGTATTAATATTATAGAGTTCCTTTTGATTATCAAGAACATAAATTCCATTAACATTAAATCCATAAAAATATAAAACATTGTCTTTATAAATTAAGCAACCTTTGCTCTTATTAATGTTAATATTAAAATTTTGTTCAGTAAGATAAGATAAAGAAATAATGCTCTTGTTTAAGGAAGGAACAAAATAACAATTATCAAGTTCTAATACAAGTTAGAAAGGCAAGTACAAATGATTTGTTCCTATAGGTAATGCAACAACTCTTGCTCAATTTGTTACTCATAAGTCCACATCACCCTTACTTGTATTAAACTCAATAAACTTAATACTTAAAGTTAAGCATCACATGCACCTTCTTCATTGGATACACAACGCAAGCTTTGCCTTTATTATTTTTGCGATTAGTCTCTTTCTACTTCCATGGGTTTTTAATTAATTAGACTATAATTTCTATTCTGAATAAAAAAAGTCTTAATCGAATTTACCATGTTTTTTTTATTGTAAAATTAACTTTTAATTTTAATATATCATAAAATTATGGAATTAAAGCCCTCCACTTTCAACTTTTGAAGTGTCCTCCATTATCCTAAAATGAAATAATGTCTTATATATCACATATCTTTTATTTCAAAAAATGATATTTGATGATCTGAGCATATGCCTATGCTCTTTTGAAAGTTTAGGAGACGTAAAGGCAATCATATTGCCATCCCTATATTCTTTTGAAAAAGCTTCTAACTCCTACTTGGAATTTTCATCAATCAAAAGAGGTGGATTATATATGTTCGACACATATCTATCTTCTCACTTTTGAGAACTATTCTTAGGTTTCAAAGTCATTTCAGTCAATATTGGTGTAAATTAAATTTAGAAGACATTATGGTAGTGATGTTGTATGCAAAAATGAAAGCATGTTAGAGTATGACCATATATATATATGCAAAAATTTCAAGGTCTTTAAAATCGCGCATTGCACCCACTATTTTATTACGAACTAATAACCCTTACTAATTGATCTAAAAAAGCCCATTGGAAGCTTTTATGTTGGGTTAGTGTCCATTTTGGTTAAGGTTAAAGACTAAAGTATGCTTAATAAGGCGAATCATTAACTAAATGGTAGGCATCATATGCCAATTGCATCATATGCAACTATTGATAATTGGATCATCAACATTTGATGCATATGTGTCACATACATATTTCCCCAATCTTGCCTCATGATTTTTAGCCATGAGAATGCTTAACAAACTAATAATCATGCTAAGATGGACCCATTAATATGATTTAAACATATCTAATGTAGCATGGGCTTGAGTATGCTCAACAGCCTAATACTAAAGAGAACTCTAGTTTAGCTCATATTAACAAAAGTCTTGTAAGTCTTATATTATCAAGAGATTTCTTCCAATTAAGTCTCATTAGTACTACATACTTTGGTATGCTCATGCAAAGGGATTTCGCATGCTTTGGCTTGCACATGCATATTTAATCTCATTAAACATACATTTGTTACTTAATCACATTAAATATATGATCTAGCTATAGACTTTAACTATATTGATTTCCTTGAGCCAAAGGAAACCAATTTAGGCTAGACCCTAGGTAGTTATGCATGAATTACAAACCTAATAAAAAAAATAAAAGAACACTTCTTCTTTGTCCATCTTAGTAGGCCTTCTTCTTAATTTTTGCTCCTTGTATTTCTTCATCCTAATCTAACTCTTTGTACTCTAATTAAATATCATATTAATTTGAAGACCTCATATTACATGTGAGATGAATTAGATGAGAAGAGAAATACAGTAGAGAAATAAGAGAAAAGGTTGGGACACGCAGGCCCAATTTAACCAAAGAAAAAATCATCCAATGCTTATCAATCTCATTGGTCTTTGTCTATCAATATTCATCATGTCAAAAATACACCTTTAACATGAATTTCTAATGAACATAATTAACTTGTAATTTTTGGATCCCACTTAGTTGAATTTAGTTTATTTTGCAACTTTTACAAAATGAACATGCCATGTATGCTTAGCTTTGTGAAATTTTAAATATGATAATTAATCTCATTAATCCAACTAATCAAATTAATTCCATATTTAAACATCTTTTCCATTTTAGAAACCATTTCCAAAAATAAAAAAATTTTCAATCATATTGAAAATTATTTTTGAAATTCTCAAGTTACAAATGCTTGAAAATGTTGATTTTCTTCTAACTATTGGTCCAATCAATAATTATTGTATAAATTTAATTATTTAATCCAATTAATTAATTAAATTTGCATCAATTCTATTTCAAAATTCCAATAAAATCTTGAAAATATTTAATTTGAAATTTTTAATTGCACTAATGCCAAAAATTCAATTTCTAGCAATTACCAATAAATCAATTTGCATTGCTTTGTTAAATAGTTATTCCAAATGATTTTTAAAAAATTCTAGCAATCATGAATAATAAAATCATAGACCATGACAAATAAAATTAATCCAAATTAATCAATCCAATTAATCAACTCAAAGTTAATTTGTTGATCACTATAGATAATGAATACGATAATGTTCATATGATTGTTACAAAACTATGAATCCAATTCATATGTAATAAATTTTAAGCATTAAAAAAATATTCAAATTAAATTCATAAGTAACCAATAATTATGAACAAATAGGTCTGAAGTTGAAAGGAAGAAAAACCAAAGTTTAACACTATTAATAAAACCATAACAAGTTTTATAGGAGCTGTCAACAACCAAAATTATTTTTAAATAATTCTTTTAAGTATCAAATAAAATTTAATTTACTAATTAGCTCTAGAATTACTTTCTAATATCTAAAAAGCTTAACAAAAATAATTTGGGGCTATAAAATAAAAAAAATCATTTGAAAATTTTTTTCCTAATTTAGCTATTTTTTATAGTGAAAAAATAGCAAGAAAATTGTGTTCAATGATTTTGTAAAAATAACAAATAAAATCAAAATTTATTGGCTAGATTTAAAAATAAATTACCATCCCTTAGAAACCTAGGAAAAATAATTTAGGGCTAAAAATATTAAAAAATTAGACTAAAAAAATTTCCAAATCCAGTCATTAGATGTTATCAAAACTCGAGTTTACTGTTCAATAAATTATTTTAATTATAAAAAAATCTAATTTTTATTGATCAATTATAGATTCAAACTTTAGGATCTTAAGAACTTAAAGATAAAATTTGGGACTAGAAATAATTAAATAACTAATCGAACCGAATAGCAACATTCTAGTCAACCTATATAGAAAAGTTTCACAGTTTTGGTCATTTAAGCATATAAAATCCCAAATATTCACAAATATAAAAACAAAATTATTTCCAATTAGTTTTTTTTATTCATATCTAACCATTAGAAAAGGAATAAAATTGAAAAAGTGCATAGAAAACTCAAATCAAAAATTAAAAATTTAACCATGGGATACTAATAAACTACGATAGTTTTCAACTTTACGACAAAATCAAGTTCTAATACCATTATTGGTTTCCATGGATTCATGCATTGTAAAAATAAAACATCCCTCAAATCCTAGAAAAAGTTGCAATATCAAGAAATTGAAAAACAAAAATTTTTATATGATGAACACATAGATAATAATTTATTACAAATTCTATACGTGATTCCCACATGTAGCTTTCCTTTTCTTTTGCTCTTCTTATTGGGTTGTTACAAATCACTATGATCCTTAGTTGGGAACACCTCTAAAGTAAACCATATAAGAATTTCTTACAAGAGAGCAACTTAAAAATTCAGGTGCTAGTAGGAGTTTCAAATGGATGAAGGAAAAAGAAGAAATTTGCATGTTTTCAATTATTCTATATGAGAATTTTTGCTATAGAAAATATGCATATGGTGGTTGTAGCTATACAAGTTATTTGAATATTAAATAAACCCTTTTTAGGTCAGATTTTGACATTTAGAACCAATCCTATGTCAGACCAAATTAGACCTACACATTGGGCTCTATTCAGTCTTATGTGTATAAGCCTTTTAATGGGCTTACATGCAATATGCTTTAGCCTGACTTTTATTAATCATACCTGGCACTTATAGGCCTTATTTTGGATTAATAATTAGTTTGATTTAAGGCCTTTTAAACATTTTAAAATCCCTTAAAAAATTAGATGCAAGAACAATTAAAATTTGGACTCAACAAGGCCTAAGTCTAAAAACCTTAATTTTTTAAAAACCCTAATTTTTTAGACCCCTCATTTGTAATTGGGTCCTAAGCCCATTTGCTTATTTCTTCTTTTTAATTCATCTTTTAATGATATCTCATATCATTAGAATATTCAATCTCATTAAATCTTCCTTAAACTCATTTTATGTCTGTGATCATATTAGAGTAGCTTGGCAGTACATAATGAATCAGAGTCCTAGTCTAACTGGGACTCCATAGATTCAATCTTATTAAATCAATATCAATTCACCAATTGATACATCACTTATGTACAAGTCAAGAGAGGCATCTAGCCATGCATCATGACTACCCAAGTGCAATAAAGTCAAGTGGTTTGACTTAACCCTTCCATATACAGTTAAGGTGTAATAAACTCCTTTCACCATCTTTTATCTCCTCTAGTTTTGAGTATGGACTTATGTCAACTCATAGCATAACTAAGTATGTCTAATTAAGCCTTAGATATATTGTTTTGATAATTTCACCTTTATTCTAAATATGCCCTTTATGAATCCTATTCATTCATGGCATTTTACTTTGGCTAAAGATTCTTGAATAAAGATTACTCATTAGAACAATGAGATAAACTCCCCAATATAATCTAGAGTGGTGAATCCTTTGTTGATTACTACCTTATCTTTAAATAATTTATGCCATACCTAAATGCCTCACTATGTATACTTCTTTTTCGAAGTAAAAGCTTTAGAGTTAAAGTATGTCACTCCATATTTAAGATAACTAGTGAGCTCAAGTCTAAAGATACATATACCATTGATAAGATGAGATACTTTTAATGACATAGATTAAGTATCCATGTGAAGATCTTATGGTGGGTCTCTAATGTACTTACTTCCCAAGTAAGCATCCACATGTTAACTCCAAGCATCTCTATACTTATAGCTTGTGAGAACTACCGCTTGATCCAATCAAGAAGTATAACCTTTATTGATATATTCGTATTAACAATGTCTCATCTTGTTAATAATATAATCAGGGATATTTAGGTATATCACATTTGCAAGCAATAAGAATCTCGTATCATAAACACCTTATGATTTCCTTTGCAATGTGATTTTATACTAGGGACTTTATAACATGGTTTAAGACATTGTAAATAATTATATGTATTATATAAACGTGCTATGATATAAAGAGAAATGCCTTTTACATTAATTCATAATGTTTAAACACATAAATTTAACCCTATTACATAGGCTCTAGGGCATATATCTACCATATATTCTATCAATTTGATTTTTAGAAGATTGTGGTATTTATTGGGATTTTTTTTATGTGTATGAGGTGTATTTTTGTGGAGGAAAGAGAAAGGATCAAGGAAAAAGGAAATAAAAGGCATATAGAGGTTTAAAGAAGTGATTTGAGCATATTTGCTATGTGTATCCACTAATTCTATGTTTTAAAGATTTATTCTAGGCATTAAAATCTATGTATATGTAAATAGACTTTTATGTATATTAATGGCTTAATTGTGACACTTAATGATGATATGATCTTGTAACCATGCTAAACTATGTGTATTAATAATTTAATTTCATTAGATGTTAGTGTAGGGCATTGGTGGCCGAATGCCATACTATTTATACCATGAAGTTGAGATATATGTGTAGGGCCTAATGTGGATTTTATGAGCCATGTGATGATATGTATATGTAATAAATGCAATTATGTGTGTTTTAGAGGAAGTGAGTTAATATTTGTGATATTGAGTGATAATTCTAAGGAATGGTGCATGTGAATGATGAAATAGAAATAAGAAAGCTTATATAAGTAGCTAAAACATATAATGTATAAAGTTCAAGTGTGACTATATGTGCTAATGATAGAATGAATATACATGATGATATTACGATTATTATGGTAAGTTTTTGAGTTAATGATGTTGTGTATGATGAAGATGTGTCAATTATGCTTATGTAATAACTATGGTCGAATGTACCATGGTATGTAAAAAGAGGGTGCAAGATGGCATGTATACTAAATTATGAAGTAATTATGTGTATGTGCCCTAAAATGAATTTAGTGTGCTAAAATAAGGTTATGTGGTTAAAAGCTAGATGTATGCTAAACAATAGCTAAATAATCTATTGACTATGTTGATGATGAATAAGGATAAACATCTTTAATAATGTGCATTTGGGATGAGATGATATGCATGACTATGTAATGATTAAGTGGTGATGCAAAAGTATATAGTTGAGCATGTAAAATGAGAATATGATAATGTGAGACTATGACATATGTATTAGCCAAAGGCTAAATAAAGTACGTAAATATTGTTTATGTAGTATACTAGGTATGCATGATTTGAGGTTGCATTTATGTTAAAGTATCTATTAAGAGCATAATTATCCATGTTATGTCATAAATGAAAGAAGTAATTTCTTGATGCCTTATCATGATATGGCCAAATGGCCTAACTAGTGTGCATGAGTTATGGTTATAATGAATATGGCTTCCATAAATACATGATTTATACAATAATGGGCTATAAGAACTGTAAGAGCATGTTTAAGACATTATAGTTAAAATTAAATTGTGTGAATATAATCTGATGTCTATGTGATGGTGATGATATATTATGAAGCTTATGACCTGATGTAGATTATTGTTCCAATAAAGTATATAATACATTATGCATTAAGTATGTGAAAGTTATCTTATCAGTTATCATTAATGTTTAACATGCATTTTGAGTTTGCCTTAGTTAAGCATCTTTAAGCCATGGTTTGGAAACATGCATGATGTATAAGGAGAAAGTAAGTTGAATGACGTGATGAGAACCTAAAGTATGTGAATCCAATCTTATGAGGTTGTTCTTGATGTTAAGGTATATATCTTATTGTTGCTTTGGCAATTAAACATTTTAATGCCATAACTGATATGTAAGTGTTATATATGATGACTAAAATGAGAAAATTCAAGTATGCATGGTGTTATGTAATGTTATTACCATTATATTTATACATGGAGTATGTTATAGTATCAAGGCTGAAATGGCTAAAGATTAAGTGCTAACTATTATATGATGGATTATGAATATGAGGTAAGTATTACATATATATCTCTTGCCATGAGTATGCACTATGATGTAATGCATGAAATGTAATGCATTATGCCTAATATAGGGAAATAAAGTAGAAATGAAACAAGTATGATATTCATATAAGTAATGTATGACTATGGCCCATCAAGATGAGTTATAATGCTTTAAGCACATATTAAGCAAGTATGAGTTCGTGATGTGAGCATAATGGTATGACATGAATTTATTCATGCATATTTTTGTAGTAAGGGTAAATGTAACTAATAAACCTTAAATATATAAAGTTCTCTTAAATCATGTTTAAGATGGGGAAATAAAAATAAGAATGATAATGCCTCATATAATTGGACAATCTAGATTAGATAGGTTAATCGATTAACTAGGGAGGTATAGCAGTTGCTTGGGTACCCTCAAGTACGATAAATGCCTTTAAGCAATCATATAGGCCTTCAGGCAATATACAAGCCTTTAAGCAACATATAATCCTTTGGGCCATCATATAAGCCTTTGGACACTATCAAGCCTATTATCTAATTTTAGTTTGTTATCTTTTATATATTGGTAGGAAATAACACTATTCAATATATAAATAAGAATAATGTGAAATAAAGTTAGATTACACATATGCTAGATCTAAACTTAATTAAAATAATTGTGGTTTATGGGTATGCAAGACCAAAAATTATTATGCTCATATTAAACAGTTGTTTTAACATTGTATACGATTGTTATGCTATTATAACACCCTTACCTAATTCCTGAAGAACCCAATAAGGATGCTAACTTCCTATATGGTGACCCATCATAAAATTTCCCTTAACTTTTATTCATTTAACACTTAGTAATTTCATTATAATTAACATATATGTCTATTATTTTGCAAATGATTCATTATATCATCTTTATATTAGCAGTAGAACACTATTTCCTTTTATGAAAAATTGTGTAACATAAGGGCCACCCGAGTTAAAAACCAAAAATTTTTTTCTTGCAATAAAATACACTTCTATAGTATTATTCATCAATTCTTCATCCATATGGAACCATCTGATCATCTCAACTCAGCATTCACAAACATAATATCACATCACATGCATCATAGGCATCACAGGGTCTAAAACCCATCATAATACAGAAATTAACAAATAATAGCAGTCTTATAGATATAATTATAGACATATATCTAGTTTAGATTTTTTCGTTATCATTTACATAACATAGGTTGTGACAACATTCATCTTTATCATTCCACTACCCATACCCATATTCTAGCTATACATGAGTACACACACTTAATTGTAGACCAAAATCATATAGAGAATTATACCCCAAGTACACTCTTCAGCTATAGAGGCTTTTTCCTTCACTGTAGTTTCCCTATCTTTTACCTATGTATCAAAACACTAATACACTGAGTAAAACTCAGTGGTGATTTTGAGAGGACATATCCATGTACACACTCAAGTAGATGCAATAATACAATTACATAACATATACAGCAATACAAATGTTCAACAAGTATATTTCTCATTCTCACAATCAAATTATTATTTATTTTATCACATAGTTAAATTTTCATAATATAGTTTAACTATTAATATGGCCCATACCAGAAGACTACACCTAAGGACATTGAATATGGGAATGAAAATAGTGTAGTGGCCCACATTTTGGACCTTAGTAGCTATACCTACCTGTCATGCTATGGGTCACACTAAACTTTAGTAGTTGCATTTACCTATCATGTAGTGGCTTATATTGAACCTCGACAGCTGCACTTGCCCTATAGTGTAATGGCTCATATTGAACCTCAACGACTGCACTTGCTTTATCATGCAGTTGTTCCTATAGAACCTTGGTGGCTGCACCCACCCATAATAATAATGACACAGGTAATACCCTAAATAACCAAACCTAGCAACTGCTTTATTCCTTAGTTAATTGATTAACACATCTGGTGGGTATCCAACTATACGAGCCCATTCTCATTTTCAATTATTCATTTAGGTAATGGTCATTTGTCAAAATTCTTACACCAATTTACTATTCATTTATCTCACATTATTTCATACCAAATGTCTCATACTTTGCTCACTTGCACAACTATATATGCCTAACATTCCATAACATAAGCCAAATTGCACATTCTCATCAAGTATTTTTCCATTCAATTATCTATACATCTTTAACTCTATTTTTAACTCTATTGCCATTAACATATTCAAAACTAAATACACATACACATATACATAAGGCACCATTCAACCATTACATGATCTCCATATTACATATTTATTTTCTTTCAAATTCCCATATTTAAAGACTTCACATAACCATACAATTAATGTACACTTAGCTTGTTTAACATTTACATACTGTTTGCATCCTTTATGTTTTCCTTGGGCTAATCAAACTGAAAAAATTAAAGACTTAACCTAAGCCTCACTCCTTGAGTCTCAAAAGATGAGAAGGAAACTAAAGGCATCTAGGGTTGCTCTTATTTGATTAGCCTAAGAGGAGTGAGTTGGGCACCACAAGGTAGGAGTCACCACCCAACCCAAGTCGAGAAATAACTTGTAGGGCCAAAACTAGAGTGGTTCAGAACCCTAATCTTATTTATATGCCAAATTAATATAAAAATTCAGTTTGAATTTATAATATTATTCCTTTTCTCAATCAACATTTTACAATTAAAGTAAATTATGTATTCACATATGGCAATTTAAAATACATTTACAAGAAAATAAATAGGTGCTTGGAATCAAAATATCATACATGAAATTGGGCAATTGATTATCTTGAGAACTTTGGTTCTTGCATGCCAATTTTGGAAAATGGATTTTATTATGGTGGTTTTTATTTCCCATATACTAATTTGGAAAAATGGATTTTATTGTGGTGACTTTTATTTGGAAGATTGGTTTTAAGAACTTTGGTTCCCATATGCTAATTTGGAAAAATGGATTTCATTATTGTAGCTTTTATTTAAGAAAAAAATAAGAATTTATTTTATTAGTAAAACACCAATTTATTGGGTAAAAATATGATTTTGATTATTATTTCTTTTTAACATGTAAAATCATTTTTCTACCTAATTTGGCATTTGTGGAATATTTTGAGATTGAAATTGGAAGTATCATACATAAAATTGTGTGATGGATTTAATTTGAGAACTTTGGTTATTGCATGTCAATTTTTAGAAAATAATTTTTCTTTATTGTGACTTTTTTTAAGAAAAATCAAAACTCATTTTATTAATAAAACACCAATTAATTAAATAAA
>CANXYI010490377.1:0-11178 GCA_948208565.1 Hura crepitans
ATTTACAGACAACTTCAGCTATTATGCTAACTATGTCCAAAACCCACATTACATATGTGAGTGCCCTCTATAAACCATCAAAAGAAAAAAAATATACATATACCCTTAATTGCTACCACTGCTACACTGTAAATTTCATAGAGGCTGTAAATCTATCTTTAACTACCTGTGCACCAGAACATCAATATGCTAAGTATGAAACTCAATGGTGAATTTGCAAAAATAGAATATGTCATGCAAGTATACATGCATATCACACATGTCATGAGTGCATATTGCATCATGTGAAGTCCATATCATAAATTAATATTATTTTATTATCATATCTCATTATTTAATTTATCAATCTCATACCATTATTTTATCAGTTCATAAGTCCCATTATCATAGATTGTCCCAGTTCATTATATTCCTTTTCATTATTTAGGCCAGACTAGATAAATGACTTTATAAAACACTGGATAAAAGGGAAATCCATAGCTATGTAGTGGCCCACATTTTAAACCTCAGTAGTTGCACCTACCTAGTCTAATAGTAGGGACCAGTCCACAAAAACCTCCCAATAATAGATAGAAAGGATCATAAGGATCAACCCGTAGACCTTTTAATATCCCAAAATCAACATCAAGCAACTTTGGTGGATAGCAGGGATCAACCCCATGGGACCTCCCAATATCTATAGTCAAGCAAGTGGGTAAAAGGGATAAGTCACGTAGATATCCTAATACCCGAGTGTGTAAGCCTAAATATATGAACCTTAATGGCTGGATTTGCCTACATAATCACACTAATAAGGCCAAGAAGGACCAATACCTCTAGGAGCTATTAATCCCTAGTTGATTGATCAACGCATCTAGTGGGTGTCTAACTATTGGTCCAACTATCTATTAATTAATTTTATTCAGTTATAAGAAATTTATTTAATTTATTTCCATGTTATTAATATACAGTTTCAAGTCATTTTTGTCTGCACATTTTTCACTGGATAGTTTTAGGTCACTTTTTCCACTAGACAATTATAGGTCCTTTTAATTTGGGACACAGTTATGAGTCAATTTCCACTAGTCATTTGACTTCTCATGCTATTTCAAGTCTCCTTTCTGTGGCATACTAGGCCATATATGATCTCAAACTACTCATCCCAATATGTCAACAATATTGATCTCAAATTGTCATAAAACTAATTACACTGAGTGCTTAAATTATATACCACTATTCGAGCCATTTTAGGTCATTTTTAGTTAATTTAAGTAGTTTTCTTTCATGCCATTTCCATATCATTTCTTGCCCTAAATTATTAACACCTTTACACTACTTTTATTTACCATACATTATATCATGTTTTTATCTATGATTACTTACATTTCATGCCATATACATGTCATACACATATCACACACCATATATTCCATCATTACACATCATATACCATGCCATACACGCCATGCCATGCCTTGACATACCATTTGGCCGTTTTGAGATCATGCAAATACACATGTTTTTCTCTTCAGTTTCATATACACACCATCATTTTCACAAGCTAACAACGTCATGGCATACATATACCAACAATTCACACCCACATGCCACGTTTACACCTCTTGGCCATAATGACATTAAGTGCACACACATGTTTTTCTCACCTATTTCACATACATACCATCCATATTCATGCCACAAATTACATTTTCCATCTTTACACTATATATACATGCCATACATGACACACTTTTTGACCATTTACACACCATGATCATGCATATGCTTTTTCACACCTAATTTGCATACACATCATCATGTTCACACATTATTAACCTCACGGCATGCTTAGTTCCATAATTTAGACATAAAAAAGCTTAAATTGATAATTCCATACACATTTCCATGGCTTTTCACATATAATCACATCATGGAATGCTAATATTATATCAAATTCATATACCTAATGAATTTTCAAATCCTTTCTCACACTTGAGTAGCTTTAATTCCTTGATTGCCCACCAATTTACCTTATGCCTATATAATTGAGTTCTAACATAAAAAATTCACTAAAAATCCTACTAAGATCCAATTTGAAAACAAAAAACATGGTAATTCTTAGAATAATTGGGACTACACAAAACTAAAATAAAAATTAAGAAAAGGTCACTTACACCATACTTGAATTTTTAGGTCACCATATGTGTAAATTAAGCTTTGGGCATTTTTTTCCAACTTCTATGAATAGAGAGGAGGTTTAAAGGACTTGGCGAATATTTTTTACTTAATTTTTGTGATTTTTGGCTAAGGTTTAATGGTGAATTAGGAAGAAAAAGGATAATAAATAATGGATAGGAGCTATTAGTGGTGTTAACAGCTTGGAGAAGGAAATGGTAGAGGTGATGGTTGAGAGGATGATTTGGCATAAGAGTGGAAACCATGTGGTGAAAATGGTATTCATACTAGTAAGTGAGTGGCTCGGTTTGCAACGTGTGGCACACGAATGACCCATAAAAACTTAATTTTTATCTATAACTTCAGGCAATTTTAAAAATTCATCTGGATCTCTAAAAATCATCTTATTTGGTCTAAAAATCCTTAATTAAACCTATATAAGGCCTCATAAAATTTCACATCAAAATTCCATTAGCAAGTTAGTTACTTAATTAAACCTATATAAGGAACTCTTGTTTTTTCTTGTCTTTAAAAGATTTTGGGATATATCTCTTCTTAAACTCTTACAAAAAGAATCCCTAGGTTACATCTAATACTGCTTTCCTTTTCTTGGTTGTGTCCCACCAATGGAAAGCTTTCTCCTGGAGAAGAGAGGTTGAACACTTTAGACATTTATCCTCTATACATTCTAATTGTTCTAGAATTTTGAGTGTCCTTTCTAGCCAATACTCTGCTCTGGCTACATCATCTTCCCTAGTTCCCAGAAAATCTATTGATGCCATTTTTTTACTCTCTCTAAATGTGTCTTATATGGTACAACTAGAGGTGGAGGAGGTATAAGAGATAGTGCTAATATGTGTCTTATCAAATCTACAGTAAGCTATAGAAGTGCTGGAGATGCCTAAGCCTACTATTTTTGCTATGGCTATGGCTATTATGTAGCATCACTGGGCTTTAGTGTAGCTGCACTAGTTGCTGCTCCTTGAATAATGGTAGAAGCATGGCTAGCTACCTCTTTTCCACGTTCTTCTAGAATTCTTTCACTCATCTTGTATCACTACAAAAGACAATAACCTATTAGCGTCATTGCAGTGTAGCTTGTTATAAAATCAAATCCTAGACACTAGAACTCATGTAAACGACCTAGGAATGCCTGATCTTAGGCTCTAATATCACCCAATGTAACACCCCTTCTTGATTCCTTAAGAAACCTAATAGGTGATGTCACTTCCCTTATGGTAAAAATTTCTCAGAGGCCTTATTCATTTAACACTTATGATTTTATTTATTTATCAAATAAATGTTTCCTAAAACTCCATTCTAATCCTCAAACATTGTTATACAGGTTATAACTACCATCAAAAACCAATTTTTGATTAGTAAATAATTCCATAAAAATTCGGGCAACATAATAGCTACCCAAGTAACATTTCTAAGAATATACACCTGTGAAAAAGCACTTTAAATAATATCATCCATATCTATCATCACCTAGACCCTTCTGGTCCACCATTATCATCAATATGATAGAAAACACATAAGGTCTTAAGTCCACATTCATTAGAAAATATAGATAATAAACCATTTAGATAAAAGGCCTTTTATACAATTATCTACTTTAAGCTTAACATTTACAGACAATTTTAGCTACTATGCTAACTATGCCTAAAACCCACATTACATACATAAGTGCCCTCTATAAACCATCAAAAGACAAAAATAGACATATACCCTCAATTGTTGTCATTGCTGCATTACAAAATTCGTAAAGATTGTATAACTATCTTCAACAACCTACGTACCAGAACACTGATACACTATGTATGAAACTTAGTTGTGAATTTGATATAATAAAACATGTCATACAAGTATATATACATATCACATATGTCATAAGTGCATACTGCATTATGTGAAGTTCATATCATAAATTAATATTATTTTATTATCTTATCTCAATGTTTAATTTATCAGTCTCATGCTATTATTTTAACTATTCATAAGTCCTATTATCACATACTGCCTTGGTTCATTATATTCCATTTCGTTATTCAGGCCCGACTAGATAGATGACTCTTTAAAACACTGGATAAAAGGGAAATCCATAGTTATGCAGTGACCTAAATTTTAGACCCCAGTAGCTATTACTACCTTGTCTGATAGCAGGGATCAGTTCACAGGAACCTCCTAATACTAGATAGAAATGATAGCAGGGATTAGTTTATGGACCTCCCAATATCCTAAAATCGACATTAGGTACCTCTAGTGGATAGTAGGGATCAGCCCTGTGGGACCTCCCAAAATCCATAGTCAAGCAAGTGGGTAGCAGGGATCAGTCCCATAGACCTCTCAATACCTAAGTATGCAAGGCCTAAATATCAGGACCTCAGCAGTTGCACCCACTTACGTAATCACACTAATAAGGCCCACAAGAACCAATACCTCTTGCAGCTGCTAAACCTTTGTTAACTGGCCAACCTATCCAATAAGTGTCTAACTATTGGGTCAATTGTCTATTAATTAATTTTATTTAATTACAAGTGATTTATTTAATTTATTTCCATGTTATTATTACATAGTTTCAAGTCATTTTAGTGTGCTCATTTTTCACTAGATAGTTATAGGTTACTTTTTCCACTAGATAGTTATAAGTCCTTAAAATTTGGTGCACAATTATAGGTCAATTTCCACTATTCATTTGACACATTCTCTTGCCATTTCGAGTCTCCTTTCCATGCCATACTTGGCCACATATGATCTTAAACTACTTATCCCAATATGTCAATAATATTGATCTCAAATTGTCATCAAACCAATTACACCAAGTGCTAAAATTACATACCACTTTTCAAGACATTTTATGTCATTTTTAGGCTAATTTAAGTACTTTTATTTCATGCCATTTCCATAACATTTCTTACCTCAAAATATTAACACCTTTACACTACCTTTATTTACCATACATTATACCATGTTTATATCTATGATTACTTACATTTCATGCCATATACATGCCACACATCACATATTCCATCATTACACATCATATACCATGCCATACATACATGCCATGTCATGCCTTGACATACCATTCAACCATTTTGAGATCATGTACATACACATGTTTTTCTCACTAGTTTCACATACACACAGTCATTTTTCACATGCTAACAACATCCTGGCACACATATACTAATAATTCACACATATATGCCATGCTTACACCTCTCAGCCATGATGACATTAAGCATACCCACACGTGCTTTTCTCACCAATTTCACATGTATACCATTCATATTCATGCCTTACATTACATTTTCCATCTTTTACAACATGTATACATGCCATACATCCATACCATACATGACATACCTCTCAGCCACACACACACCATCATTGTGCACATGTTTTTCGCACCAAGTTCACATACACATCATCATGTTCACACATAATTAACCTCACAGCATGCTTAGTTCCACAATTCACACACAAAAGCTTAAATTAACAATTCTATACACATTTTCAGGCTTTTCACATATAATCACATTATGGCACGCTAGTATTATATCAAATTCACATACCTAATGAATTCTTAAATCCTTTCTCACACTTGGGTAGCTTTAATTCCTTGATTGCTGACCAATTTGCCTTATGCCTACATAATTGAGTTCTAACTTAGAAAATTCACTAAAAATCCTACTAAGCTCTAATTTAAAACTAAAAACATGGTAATTCTTAGAATAATTGGGATTACACAATACTAAAATAAAAAGCAAGAAAAGTCCACTTGCACTACACAAAACTAAAATAAAAAGCAAGAAAAGTCCACTTACACACAAATTGAATTTTATGGCCACCATACTCCAAAACTTGAAATTGAGCTAATTTTTTCCACTTTTATGGATAGCTATAGTGTCTAAAGACCTCAAGGAAAAATTTTATGCATAATTATGGTGATTTTTGGCAGAGGTTTGGTGGTGAATTAGAAAGAAAAAGGATTAAAAATGGTGGATGAGAGTTGCTAGTGGCATTGGCAGCTATAAAAGGGAAATGGTGGAAGAGATAATGGGGGGAAGGGGGTGATTTGGCATAGGAGTGGAAGTCCATGTGGCAAAAGGGGTATTTATACTAATGAGTGGGTGGCTCCGTTCGCAACATGTGGTTCCCGAGCGACTCGTAAAAACCTAATTTTTAGCTGTAACTTTGGGCAATTTTAAAAATTCATCTAAAGCTCCAAAAATAATTTCATTTATTTTAAAAATCCTCGATTGGGCCTATTTAAGGCCTCATAAAATTTCACGTCAAAATTCCATCGATAAATCAATTAACTAATTTCTCGTAAAATTAAGAAATTTCAAAAAATTATCGAATGACCTCAAAAAATTAAAATTCTTTCACAACAGATAAATTGGAATTTTTAACCTTCAGGGCATTATATTTTTTGGTTTGTCCGAGTACGTCCTAGGTCCAAGTCCATCTAAGGCTACAATACACTAGCTTATGGCGTAAAATGAATTATTGGTTCTGCTAAATTTTTAAATTCATTTGTTTTACCTATTTTCTAGTGCTTTAAAGTTTCAAGACTAGTACACCTCTTCTCAAGCCCCACGAAGGTGTCCTAGCTCCTTAGGAACACCTTTCGAGTCCCGGAGTTACTATTCATAAAACCTCGATTTATGGGTGCTACAGAAGCTGACAACTACAAGATCAGGTTAATCTCTGCCAATGGTAAAGTGTCACATTAGCAATACCAAAGATTTGCCCTATGAGATTCAAACTCACATTAAATTGGGTCCAATCAACTCCATTTGCCCCAACCCTATATAAAAGGCTTCAATACACGGCGGAGTAGAAATTTTTTCTGCTTTTGCTAATTAAGGTATTGTAAAAATAATTATATCTTCTTTTATTTTTTTCTGTTGATCATATTTAAAAAATAAATTCTTTTTCTTTTATTATACCATTTTCCCTCTCATATCTATATAATGTAATTTCTTTGTTTGATTCAAAATAATTTTCTTCTCCCCTCTATATAAATTTTTTCAATCATTTTTTTCTTTTAGTTGAAATTTGTAAAAAACAATATTTTAATTTGTTTTCTTGTATATAAATTGGTCTTTACAAAATTTTAATTTTTTTAATTAAGTTTTTTTTTGTAGGTGAAAAGATTTAGTTAAATGAAAAAATTAAAGGTATGTTGTTTTTTTATATATTCTTTTTGGAGTTTAAAATTTTAATTTTAGTTTTGAAATAATGTATATTTATCGAAGAAGAGTATGGGTTAAAAAGTAAAATTAAAGGTAAGTTGAAAATTTTTAAATAATTTTAATTTTATTAATTTATTCATGTTAAAGAAAATTATAATTTTGTTATGTATGTAGGGTAAATATTTTTATGTTAATTATAATTATTATTGAATACATGCTATTGTTTTTACTTTTTTAATGTTATTAAGCATAAAATTATATATTTTCTGAGTTATGTATTTTTTAAAAATATTTATATATGTGTAAATCAGTAGTTAAGAAAATGTATATATTTTTACGAATGAATTTCATATTTAATTTAATTGAAATTTTTGAATTATTTTTTAAGCAAAATAATTATATATTTTTTTGATATTTTATGAATATCTATTATTTATTTAAAATATGTGTGAATTTTGTATAATTTTATATTTTTTTTAACATGATTGTATTATTAATTTGTAAAAATTGAGAAATATTTGTATTATTTATTTAATAAGTATGTATGTGAATGATAAATTAACTATATATTGGGAAAATGTATATGTTTAGTTGTAAGTAAATTGATTTATATAATATGTGAAAAAATGGAATGATTTTTTAAGGAAATTAGTTATATTAATTTTATTCAAATATTATGAATGTCTACTTTTTTTTCTAAAATATGTATGCATGTTATGTGATTTTATATTTTATTAACATAGTTGTATTATTAATTTGTAAGGATTGATAAATTTTTATATTAATTATTTAATGTATTTATATGTGAATAAAAAATTAATTATTAGTTGAAAATTGTTATTTTTAAGCAAATTGATTATATGAATTTTATTTAAATTCGATGAATGTCTATTATTTATTTAAACATAATTGTACGTTTCATATGTAAGAATTGAAAATTTTAAATATTAATTATTTATTGTTTATGTATGTGAAAAATATTAATTATATGTTGGAAAATATTTATGTTTTTTTAAGAACAAGGATTTTTATGTTGAGTGAAATTTTCAAATAATTTTTTGAATGAAATTAATTATATGCTATATTTGTATGATATATGAAATTTTTAAATAATTTTTAAGAAAATTAATTATTTTATTTAAGATAGTTGTATGTAAATAAATTTGTGTATGCCATATTAATTGGAAAAATGTGTATATTTATTTTTTAAAAGAAATTTATTTATGAATCTTTTGTTAATTAAATAAATTTAAAAAAGTTATATTTGCTTTGAAATTAATATATCATATTAATATACTTAAAAATTAATTATATAATATAATATTTTTAGAAATAAATAACAAAATTTTATTGTTTTAATAATAATTAGTTTTTTAATGAATTATTTGCTATATAAATAATGAATATAAATTGTAAGTTTTAATAATATGATTTTTTTTTTTTTTTGTATTTCTATAGATGGTTTGTACATTTAAAATGCCACAAAAAGTCCATTTCAAATTAAGAGGGAAGAGGATGACTGAAAAAATATGGAGAGAATTTATAAATTTAGGATTAAGTACAATGAAAAGGCTATTTCAAAGCATATAATATAAATTAATAAAAAAATTACAAATATGAATGTGCACAGATGTGAAATGACTAAATACAAAAAAATTGAATGTGCTATTAATGATAGTGCCTTTGTATTATTTTAAGGAAATAACGAAAATGAAACAAAATGAAAGCATCTGGAGATATAAGGATATAGTTTTAAAATTTAGAAAAGATGTATGGGTTAGCAATGAGAATTATAAAAAATTAAAAACTAAGCTACTCTTAAATCAATTAACGTATTGTAGATAGGTCAATTATGAATATTGACCAAAAATTAAGTTCTTGGAGTTTATATATTTTCTTTTATTTTTTATTATGAATGTAATATTAATTATTATTAATGTTATGTTATATTTGGAGTTTATGTTTTTGTAAAAATTTAGTTTATATGATTTACATTATGCATTTTATGTTGATGTTAATTATATTTTTGTTTGATTTATTTTTAGATTAAATGTAATTAACCCTAAAAAAATGTAAAGGCTAAACCCTAAAAAAATAATAACACCTAAACTCTAAATCCTAAACCCTAAAATTATAATACATAACCCAAAACCTATAACTCTAAATCCAAAGCACATAACCATAAACCCTAAACCAAAAAGCATAAACCAAAACCCCAAACCCAAAATCTATAACCATAAAGCATAAATCATAAACCTTAAACCATAAAACCCATAACCTTAAACCATAAACCTTAGACCCTAAACCCAATACCCAAAATCCATGCCCATAAAGCATAAACCCTAAACCCATAATTCTAAACCATAAAACATAAATCCTAAATCCATAATCCATAATGTTAAATGTAAACCCTAATACATTAGAATGTAAAATAATATATAACATGCAAGTTAATATATTACAATTTAATATAGTACATAAGGATAATTTTAATTCATTACAATTTATTTATCTTATTTATACAAATAGTAGGATAGAACATTTTGTACTTTGTAGTCTAATATTTATCTTCCAATTGTATTTACTTCTTCCATATCCAACTTTAACATATAAAACATACATCTCTTCATCAAATATCTCTATATCAGATAAACAATCAGGCACATTTAATAGATACATGTATAAAAAAGCTGCATGCTGATCACTATCTGAAATTGCATCTTTATATCACATTGTGAACTCCAAACAATTAAGTTTAATTTTTATCATATTATTTTCTTCCCTCATTTGATATGGAGCATATAGAATCTTTGTTAAATTATTTATGCTAATTTTCATAAAGCAATACTTTGGAACATGAATTCTATATTCCCTTGCCTTCTCACAAAGTATTAATGACTGTCTTACACAAAAATTCCACTCCCTAATAAACATTCCATATAATGCTGAATCATTTTCTCAATTAGGATCAAGAGAATCATGAAAATCATCATCTAATGCCCAATGATAACCCATATACCAAAATACATCCCTAAGGCTATATGTAATTCTCATTAAAATAAAAGTAGTTTTGTTAAATCTATGAATCAATTTATATTAAAAAAAAATCAAATTACATTAGTATTGCCATCAGTTTAAATAATACATATTATAATTAGGCTATTATTCCAGTATAACTACATTGATATTTAAGAAAGACATATATTAGTTATACAAGTTGGCAAAGGGCAATTGCATCTTTTTAATAAATTCATTGGTTTGAAGGCCCTACTCCGTTTATGATTATAACCTGGTTATCAACATATGCTGCATTTTAGTGTATTACCCCTCTCTATTCTATCCACTTCATTTCGAATCCTACTCATTTTAGGCCTACCTTTCTATCTTTGCATATTCAAATTAGGTATAAATGTTAGACCATCGTAAATAGGCCAATATGCTTTATGGGATATAAGGTAAAAAGATGCTTTATAGCAGCCTAATGTGTAATAGCCCCTTATTTGATCCACCATGAAATTGTGTAAGGTGATGTCAAACTACATAAATATGCTTATGAAAATGTATGCCAAAAATTTTCATTTCATTTTTCTTAAATAAAACATTTTGTTACTTTAAAAACATTTTTCTATTAATAGGTCATCGTGTCAAAAATTAGACAACATAACAACCATCCAAAACACTACCCAAAATTTTTAGCCTACATAAAAGACATTTCTATTTTGTAATAACAACTCTCAATCCAACTACATATCATATCGCATCACAACACAAGCAATTTATACATATATAAATCACATGTACATCTCATCATAACCAT
>CANXYI010490427.1:0-13191 GCA_948208565.1 Hura crepitans
TGTATTATATTTTGCAAATATTGCAATTTACTTCCTTATATGAAAAAGTGATACAATTTAATTTAAGAATGATGCATGCTTGATTGATAAGGGACCAACAAATGTTACAATATATATGGACAACATATTATTGCAGCATAAATAAGATATGAAATTCTGAACCTTTCTAGTATAGAAGATCAGAGGTCTTAGTATAGAGGCTAAGTGGCAACTCCACTAACCACTCTCATCCCTGATAAAATATCATAATTCTTTACATCTTGATAACCTTCACTTTTTTCCTATGCATACTTGATCAAAACTAGTCCCATTAGCTTTGTCTCTGTAAGCTCATTCCAGCATAAAGGAGTTCTGCACTTCTTTCCATACAACACCTCATAAGGAGCCATACCCAAGCTCGCTTGATGGCTATTGTTATAAGAATACTCCACCAATAATAAATAGCAATCCTAGCTACACTTAAACTCAATGGAATAACTCGTTAGCATATCATCCAACACCTATGAACTATGCTTCAACATGACCATAACATCATATACTACTTAACATCAAATCACTCAAGTATTAAATGATTACCTAAATGACTCTTTCTGATTATCCATCAGTCTGTGGATGAAATGTTTTAACAAAACTCAATTGAGTACCTCAGGCCTCATGAAGTTTTTTTAAAAACCTCAATGTAAATTATGGGTCTCAATTAGATATAATTGAAGATGACACTTCATACAATCTGATAATTTCATCAATATATAGTTCAACAAGCTTCTCCAAAGAGTAGTCCATCCTCACTGGCATAAAATGTTCAATCTTAGTTAATTGGTCTACCATAATCCATATTAAATTGCATATACTCCTTGTCATAGACAACCCAACAAGAAAATCTATAGTTATCATATCCCATTTCCATGCTAGAATCACTATAGGATGAAGTAATCTGGCTAAAACCTAATGTTTTATCTTTACTTGCTGACAAGTATGGCACTTAGTCATATACTCTGATACATCTCTCATCATGCCAAGCCATCAATAAGATAATTTCAAATCCCAATACATCTTCGTGCTACCAGGAAGCATAGCATAAAGAGCACTATGAGGTTTTTACAAAATCTACTTCTTTAACTCTTCCATATCTAATACAAATAATCTGTTATGATAGTATAGATAACCATCACTCTTGACTTTATACTCAATAGGCTTACCCTCTTAGATAGCACTAATTACACTCATCAATCTATGATCGTCTTTTTGGCAATCATTTACTTGCTGCAACAAATTAGGTTTCATTTGCATCTCTGCCAATAATGCATCATTACCCACAAGTTGTAATCTAACATTCATAGATCTTATGACTGCCATGAACTTCCTACTAAGTACATCAACCACTACATTAGCCTTTCTAAGATGTTAATCAATCAAGCATTTATAATCCTTGATCAATTCAATCCATCTTCTCTATCTCAAGTTCAACTCCTTCTATATAGGTAGATACTTCAGACTCTTATAGTCAGTGTAAACAAAGCACTTCTCTCTATAGAGAAAGTGTCTCCATATTTTCAGAGAAAACATAATAGTTGCAAGCTCTATATCATAAGTAGGGTAATTTTTCTCTAGTGGCTTCAACTGCCTCGATGCATAAGTAACTACCTTACCATCTTGCATCAAAACATAACCCAACCTATTATGAGATGTATCACTGTAACACCCTCTACCCATTCCCAAAGGAAATAGATAAAGCACGCTACTTCTCGTGAGGTCATCTATCATTGGCTTTCTTCAGGGACCTTTTATTTAGCACTTATATGACTTCGACCAACTTTGAGCTAACTTGACCAATCATTGTTTACCTCTATGTAATCTTTCATTACTTCCTATTTTAGTTTGATAAGACCCTAGATTACAACTGTTAAACATTTATAGAAAATCAAGTAGCACAATGACTACTCGATTGAAAAACCAAAAATTTTCCTGCATCAAAAACACTTCTAAAATAGTTTTCATCCATAACTCCACTCTTGGACCCTTCAAGTCACGCAAAACCAATGTTAGTCATCAACACAACAATACATAGGGTCTCAAACCCATAAATATATAGACACAAGCATGCATTTTCGTACATATCAAAAACTAGGTTTATATAGCCATTTAATTTTACTAACTCAGTTTTATATACTTTATACATACTACTAACTTTACACCTATTATACATAAGTGAGTATTTATGAAACCAAAAGAGTAACAAAAATGTAACCAAAAGACTCTAAGGCAACTACACTGGCTCCTGCTAAAGCTAAACAACTAACAAGTCTATGGTTTACGCATTAGAACATTGACATATTGAGAATCAGTGGTGGAGTAGATAAAATAAGGTATGTCACATATGTAGGCACACATATGAGTCATCTATACACATGCATTTATACATTATCCCATATGGTCATGTAATATATTAGACTATATGCCAATTCCTATGCTAACCTGGTGGCTATTGTTGTATGCGAATTCAGCCAATGATATGTATTAATCCCAATTGCCTCTAAATTTTATCACACAACTATGCAACATGTCTTCTAACACTTATATCACACGTTCTGCTTGTCCATCCGTCTGAGGATGAAATGCCATGCTGTACATCAATTGAGTACCTAATGCTTCTTATAACTTTTTCCAAAAACTAGAAGTAAATCTCAATTCTCAATCTGAGATTATGGCTACTGGTACTTCGTGTAACCACATTATCTCATCAATATACAATCTAGCTAGCTTCTTTAAGGAATAATCATCTACACTAGTATGAAGTGAGTTGTCTTTGTCAATTAGTCCACTATAACCCATACAACATCATAGTTGCTTCTAGTCAGTGGCAATCCCATTACAAAATCCATGGTGATCTTCTCCCACTCCATTCTCAAATTGCTATCGGATGTAACAATTCGGAAGGAACTTGGTGTTCTACCTTCACTTGCTAATGTATTAAACATTGAGCAACATATTCAGCTACCTCTCACTTCATTCCTAGCCACCAATAGTGGGGTTTCAACCCGAGATAAATTTTCATGCTTCTTAGGTGCATGGAATATGGAGCTTTATAAGCTTCCTTTAAGATTTGCACTCTTACTCCATCCACGTTTGGTACACACAACCTGTTCTAATAGTATAGGCTTCCATCATCACTTAACTCGAATCCTATTGCCTTCCCCTCTTTAACTTTACTCACAATTTGTAGTATTTGTTCATCTCTTAATTGAGCTTCCTTTATTTATTGCCTAAAGTTGGCTTTAATTCGTATTTTAGCCAACACTGTATCTTCTACAGTATACTCTATTCGAGCATGCATAAGCTTTAAGGTAGCAATGAGCTTCCTGCTCAAGGCATTTGCAACCATATTTGCTTTTCTTAGATAGTAGTCAATCAAGCAATCATAATCCTTAATTAACTTTATCCATCACCGTTACCTCAAATTTAGCTCTTTCTATGTAGGTAGATACTTCAAACTTTTTATGGTCAATGTAGATGTAACACTTCTCTCCATAAAAGTAGTGTCTCTGCACCTTTAATACAAACACAATTGCAGCTAATTCCAAATTGTGTGTGGAATAGTTCTTCTTATGAGGCTTTAATTGCTTGAAGGCTTATGCAATCACCTTTCCTTCCTACATCAACACACAACCAAGTCCATTGTGTAAGGCATCACTATATATCATGAATTCCTTCCCTTGTTCTAGCTAACTAAGAATGGGAGCCTCTATCAACATCTGCTTCAATCTATCAAAACTAGCTTGACACTTATCATCCTACTCAAACTTCACATCCTTTCTTACCAACCGTGTCAGTTGAGCTGCAATCATTAAGAAGCCTTTCACAAAGCTCCTATAGCATCCTACTAATCCTAGGAAACTTCAAATCTGAATCACATTCTTTGGAGGATTCCATTCTAACATCGCTTTACCTTTGCTTGGGTCCACTTTGATACCCTCAGTTGAGGCAATATGACCCAAGAAGGCTACTTTTTCCAACCAAAACTCATATTTACTTAACTTATCATACAATTGCTTCTCTCTTAATGTCTATAACACAATTTGGAGGTGTTGTTCATATTCCTCTTGAGTTTTGGAGCACACTAAGAAATTATCAATAATCATAACAATAAACTGATCCAAATAGGGCTTAAAGATTCGATTCATCAAATCCATAAAGGTTATTAAGGCATTAGTGAGCCCAAATGGCAACACTAGGAACTTATAATATCTATATTGAGTTCTGAAGGCAGTTTTAGGAATATCACTTTCCTTGATCCATAAGTGATGATAACCTGATCTCATATCTATCTTGAAAAAGATACTAGCACCACACAACTTTTCAAAGAGATCATCGATTCTAGGCAATGTATATTTATTCTTAACCTTCACGTTATTCAATTACCTATAATTGATGCACAACTGGAGCAATCTGTCCTTCTTCTTTACAAACAACATAGGTGCTCCCTAGGGTGAAACACTAGGCTTAATGAAACCTTTATCTAACAACTCTTGTAACTAAACCTGTAACTCCTTTAACTCTGGTAGTGCCATCCTATATGGTGTAATAGACACTAGATTCATGCTAGGATATATCTCAATCTCAAAGTCTAACTCTTGATGTGGAGGCAATCCTGGTAACTCATCTGGAAACATATCAAGAAAATCAGACACAACTGGTATCTGATCTAAGCTAGGAGTCATAACACTCATATTCACCATAGAAGCTAAAAATACTTCACATCCCTTCCTAATGAGTCTTTTGGCTATAATAGCTAAAATGATGTTAGATAGGGAGTCTATTTTACTCACAATAGCCATCTCTTACCCATCTAGGGTCTATAGACTCAACCTTTTCTTTTCTTAGTCAATCAGTACTTTATGCTCTAATAGTTAGTCCATACTAAGTATGACATCAAATTGATAAAAGGGAAGCTCTATTAGATCTACTGGAAAGGTCTAATCAAGAATCATCAAAGGACAATGTTTATAAACTGTGTTCACTATCACACTTTGGCCAATCAGGTTAATCATTTGAATACCTAAATCTATAGGTTCTAGCTCAAGACCCCTATCTCATGCTTATGTGGTGTAAATGTAAGAATGTGTCGATCTAGGATCTATCTAGGCTAATACTGGACCATTAAATAAAAGAAATATACTAGTGATGACGTTCGGAGCTTGGGTTTCCTCCCGGGCATGAATAGCACACTATCATGTCGGAGCTCTAACCTCTAACCTAGTCCTTTGACTAGTACTCAGCTAGTCCTACCTCTGCTATCTCAAGGGTTTACAAAGAGCTACTGCAACTAATGCCTAGGTCTATGCAACCTTTGTCTGCCTCTGAGGGTAATCTCCTTAGAAATGATCTCTAGCTCCACATACAAAACACTTTCCTCATCTAAACTACCAACACTGGCCCTAGTGTCTCCTTTGGCAACTCCCACACATTAAAGGTGCACTTCTAGCTATAGATACTGGGGCACTCGAGGCCTGCTGAGATAGAGGTGGTCGAGGTCTAGGGGGAAAAACCTAACCAAATCTCTGTGATAGAGCCTGCCTCTAGGACTGCTAGCGTTTCTATCTCTAGGACTGTTGACTAGGTTAGAAGTCCATCTTTCTCTTACCCCCTCCTAGGGTTAATCTGGTCTAACCCATAGTGAAGGGTCTATTCCTCTATTATAGCTCCCTCTACTCTAGTAACATCTCTTCCATATCATACACAATAGCTATTAGCTTTAAAAAATCTCTGATCTTCGGAGTAAAGATCTGCATTCTCAGCTCAACATTAAGGCCCTTCTTAAACCTCTTGCACTTCTCCTCATTAGTCAAAATGAACTCCATTGCATATCTGCTCAAGTGAGTGAAGTCCTTCTCATACTCTGATATTAATCTATATCACTATTTTAGATTGAAGAACTCCTACCTCCTTTTGTCCTTATAGGACTCAGGAATATACCTCTTTTGGAATTCCTTCAAAAAGAACTCCCATGTGATGCCAGCTATTACCTTCCACTTCCTCAAGGTATCCCACTAGTGGAATGCTTTTTCCTACTACAAGAAGGTGGAGCACTTCAGACACTCCTCCTCTATACACTCTAGTTGCTCTAAGATCCTCGTGGTCCACTCCAACTAATATTCTACCCTCACTGCATCATCTTTCCTTACACCTAGGAAATCCACTACTTTTATCTTCTTCACCCTTTCTAGATAAGTCTTCTACTATGCTAGGGGAGCTGGTGGAGATGGAGGAGGTGCAGTAGGAACTAGAGCTGGTGGCAGTGGTGGAGGTGCTGTAGTGTGTCTCAACAACTCTACAATCTACTGTAGCAATGTTGGATAAGCCTAAGCCTAAGGCTATGGCTGAGGTGGCTGCTAGTAGGCAGCATCACTAGGCTCTAGAGTGGCTGCACTCAACTTTGGACTATGTATGGTGGTGGGAGCATGACAGGCTACCTCTTCCCCTCGATCTGGCAAAGTCTACTCACTTATCACCTCTATAGCTATATAAAGACACTTATCAACTTCATGCAGTGTAGCCTGACCAAAAACAATGCCCTAGACTCTTTACACTAATGTATAGTACACCTAGGAATGCCTAAACCTACTTTGATATCACTAAATATAACACCCTCTACCCATTCCTGAAGGAAATAGATAAGAGAGCTACTTCTCATGAGGCCACCCATCTTTGGCTTTCCTCAGGGACCCTTCGTTTAACACTTATGTGACTTTGACCAGCTTTGACATAACTTGACCAATCATTGTTTATCTTTGTGTAATCTTTCATTACTAATTATTTTAGTCTATTAAAACACCAGATTATGACTGTTAATCATTTACAAAAAATCAAGCAGCATAACAGCTACCCGATTGAAAAACCAAGAATTGTCCTACATGAAAAACACTTCTAAAATAGATTTCATCCATAACTCCACGCTTGGACCCTTTTGGTCCCCTAAAACCAATGTCAGTCATTAACACAATAATACACAGGGTTTCAGACCCACAGATATACAAATATAAGCATACATTTTCATACATATCGTAAACCAAGTTTATATAGCCATTTAATTTTACTAACTCAATTTTATATACTTTATACATACTACTAACTTTACACCTGTTATACTTGAGTGACTATCTATGAAACCAAAAAAGTAACAAAAATGTACCCAAAAGACTCTGGGGCAGCTACACTTGCTCCTGCTGAAGCTGACCAGCTAATAAGTCTATGGCCTATGCATTAGAACACTGACACGCTGAGTATAAACTCAATGGTGGAATAGATAAATTAAGGTATGTCACATATGTAGGCACACATATGAGTCATGTATACACATGCATTTATACATTATCCTAGATGGTCATGCAATATATTAGACTAGGTGCCAATTACCCTATTTAATTATTTCTAGTTCTTTTACCAAATCAAGGTCCATATATTTAGTTCATGATTAAGTTCAATAAATTTTAGGCCCATAACAGATAGATGACACTTTAAGACACTGGATAGCAGGATTTATCCTGTGTAGTGCCCCACATTTTGGACCTCGATAGCTGCACCTACCTCTCTAATAGCAAGGATTAGTTTGTAAACCTCATAATATCTGCAAGTGGGATAGCATGGATCAGCCCCGTAGGACCTCCTAATACCCTGAGTCATATCTCTAAAGCATCACAGGTGTATAGTAGGGATTAGCCCTGTGGGACCTCTTAATACCCTAAGTCATATCTCTAAAGCATCATAGGTGTATAGCAGGGATCAACCCAATTAGACCTCCCAATACCCAAGTGTGTAGGGTTCATCTCAGAACCTCAACTGCTATACATGTCACCTCTAATAGACAATAGTAGTCCTAAGAGGACTAAACTGCCTTGCAGCTGCTAATACCCTAGATGACCAGTCAACCCATCTAGTAGGTGTCTAACTGATGGGCCAAAATACTATTCATTGTTTAATTATGTCACCCATAATTAATTGTTCTATTATTCATGTCAATTATGCCATTTAATTAGTTAGCACACCATATTTCACATAGAATGACATATTTAGCCTATCTTCGTAAATTCACTATTCATTTGGTAAGTTTACAAGTATGTTACTATTTATTTGATAAATGTTCAAATTTAGACCTTTCATAGCATCATGTAAGCCAACCGATATTTCCATGTTTCTTTACCAAATTCTCCACACCAAATCACATGAACCATGTGTCATAACTAGGTCACCACTAGCACACCTATACACCTCATTTTCTCAATCATTACTTATGTACACAATTCATTCTTAATTATGTCATTTTTTATCAAGATTTCATGTCATAGATCTGTGTACCATTAGTCACTTTTAAGTATGGTTTATACACTCCATTTACATGCCATTATCATACCTAACATGCCATATGCATAATCACACATACCATGTCATCCTATACATATCATTTGGCCATACCATGCACATGCATATACACCTAAATGCTTTCCCAAATTTTCATGCATAACCTATTATTTTGATCTCATTAACATAACTATATCATTACTTTACCTTAATAATATTCCTAACACCACAAACATGTATATTTTCATGACAAAACATATGACATACTCAATTTAACTATATTCCACATACCTAGGGTGTGAAAACACCCTTTTCTCCACCACTTGGGAGGCCTAACTTGGGCTTCTCCTTCATTAGCTCCTTTTTGCCCTAAACATACACAAAATGAGCTTAAAAAAATTCTAAAAAATTCTACACATCTCCAAATGAAAATCTAAAACCATGGTTATTCTTAGAATACCCTGAACTACCTAAAACAAAAATAAAAAATGAAATAAAATCACTTACACAAGATTTTAACACTATTCACCAAGGTGAAATTCCTCTTTTTTTAGCCTTTGATTTCATTTTCTGTCAAAGAAATTAGCTTCAAGAGACTATAGAGGTTAAGAGCCCTACGTGGGGTGTGAAAATTAATGGTGAGAAGAGAGAGAAAATGAAAGAGAAAATAATAGATGAGAGAGAAAAATGGCATTGGGTTTTTTGAGAAAATAAGGAGGAAGATGATGGGTTCACACATGTGACCCTCTTGCATGTGTGGGCCCTTATATAGGGGTAGTTAGGTGGCCCTGATCGCGATACGTGGCGATCCAATGGCTCGTTTTCTCCTAGTTCCTTTTTAAACTTCAAAAATTCAAAGAAAATTCTATAGACCTCTAAAAATACTCATTCCAATTTTAAAAATCCTCAAATAGTGTCACTAAGGCTACGTAAAATTTCAAGTCAAAATTCCACTATTAACTTTTTGGCACTATTAGAAAAAATACCAAACGACCTCAAAAAATTAAAATTCCTTCTCCTTCATATTCATTGGAATTTGCGGTTTAGGGTATGATATTTTTGGGTCCATATGGGTACATCTTGAGGCTGTCCTAGCAAAAACTCATTTTATCTCCTTATACACTAGTTCTTAACCCAAAATGATTTATTGGTTCGGCTAAATTTTTAAATTCATTCATTTTACCCATTTTTAGGCCTGTCAAAGTTTATGACCAATATGCCCCTTTCTAGCCTCGTGACGATGCCCTACACTATAGGGAACATCACTAGAGCCTAAAAGGTATTATTTATAGAACTTAGACATACAGGCATTACAATTGATATAGATGGTGAAGTCTTTCATACAAACTGGCTAAACAAGAATGGGTGCTTCTATCAACATCACCTAAAGCTTGTCAAAACTCTCTTAACATCTATCATCTAAGACAAACTTAACATCTTTCCTTAACAGATGAGTTATAGGTGCTGCTATCAAATAGAAACCCTTGATAAAGCATCTGTAGTACCCTGCCAAACCAAGAAAACTCCTAATCTCTATAGTGTTCGTAGTTGATTTCCACTCTATAACTACCTTAAACTTATTAGGATCAACTCAAATCCCTTCTCTAGAAGCTATATGCTAAAGAAAAGCCACTTCACTAAGCCAGAATTGACACTTGTTGATTTTAGCATACAACTTTTCATCCCTTAAAATCTATAACACTATCATCAAGTGTTGTTCATGTTCTACTTTACTCTTTGAATAAACCAAAATGTCATCTATAAAAACCACTATAAATAGATCTAGATATTATCTGAATACACGATTCATCATATCTATAAAAGTCATAGGAGCATTGGTAAGCCCAAATGGCATTACCAAAAACTCATAATGGCCATATCTTATTTTGAAAGTTAATTTTGCCACATTAGACTCTTTTACCCTTAGCTGATAATAACCAAAGCTCATATCAATCTTAGAAAATATTCTGGCTTCTCTGACCTAATCAAATAGATCATCTATCCTTGGTAAGGGATACTTGTTCTTGATGGTCACTTTGTTAAATTATTCGTAATCCACACATAATCGAAGTGAACCTTTATTCTTTTTAACAAATAGAACTGGTGCTCCCCATGGTGATACACTTAGTCTTATAAAACCCTTATCAAGCAACTCTTGACGTTGATTCTTTAACTCTTTCAACTCAACTGGTGCCATCTAATATAAAGCTATCAATACCAAAGCAGTGCTAAGTAGAACCTCAATAATAAATTTAAGTTCCCATTCTAGTGGCAAATCGAGCAACTCTTTAGGAAAAACATCGATGACCTTTGACATTACGAGTATAGTCTAAGCATCCATATGATCTTTTACGCTGTCATAAATATGAACGAAGGCCTAAAACAAGGAAAAATAAGGCCTAAAACAAAAGAATTAAAAATTTTGACAGAATAAAAAAATTATTTTACACTAAAATTTACTGAAATATGGCCTTAGTTTGGGTTATGATATGAAAAGGTTGGGATGTGCCTAGACTGACTAGAAAATATCATACCTTGAGGGTCAAAAATTCTAGCGAGTTCAATGGTGAAGAATTATAATTTTCTAAGTTTGATGAGTATTTTTCCTGAATTTTGTATTTACGCGATTAGAAAATTAAATGTATTTCCTTTGTCTCTATGGCACAAGCTTTGAGGAGGCCCTTAATTATGAAATTCCTTAATTTTTTGTGTTTAAAGAAGTATTTTTGGTGATCATAAATATTAAGAATAATTTTTCAAAGATTAAAAGAAAAACAAGGAAAAATGTGCACCATTAGATTAAATTTGATTAAATCATGACTGTTTATGTTAATATTATAAATATGGATTCACACGTATGCATAATACCATATCACACATGTTATCTTCCTCCTTCCACAAAGAGTGGCTAAAGCCATAGCCATAAGCTCCTTCCTCCCCCATTTTTCTTCAAACACACCAAAAATCAAACTGAAACCCTTAAGTATTATAGTCAAAATGCTCCTCGTCGCATCTAGTTTCTTATTCTCCTGATTTTATCTTGGGAAATGCTTTATTTTATGGGAGAAGAGAAGAAATTCAGTTAGAGTTTTGAAAGATCAAAAGCTAAGGTAAGCATATTTTTGGGGTTCTATTATTTTTCTATGATATTACGGGTGCTCGAAAATATGGTACATATATTATTTTTCAGTTTTTGATTCATGTATAATTTTCTTAGAAATTTTTGAATTACATACTATTATAGAACTTAGAGAAAGAAATAGAAGGGCATTTTGAAGGCAAAGAGAGACAGTAAAGTGACATTTGGGATATTGAATAATAGATCTGTAAGCGTATTCACCCAAATATGTGAAGACATTTCTTATTTGTGATTTTTACCTTAGAAAACCATTATGGAAGTGCTACTTTTAGTGTCATAAGCTGTTATAAATTTATTTTAATGGCATTATAATGTTTATAATATGTCAATTAAGTGATAATAATGGTTAAAAGTGGATTAAATTGATATATGGTTAAGCTATATACTTGGTAGTGTAATATGGAATAAAAAGGGCAAAATTGTAATTTTGGATATTATGTGCAATTAATGTGTAAATGTGATATATTTGTAAAATTAATCATGTTAGATCAATGTTTGATGATTAAGAATGTATTATGATGGAATTATGATACATTCTGGATATGTATGTGTGTTATGCATAATGTGCATACTTGTGTGGTACATACTGGTAATAATGTGACATAATGTAATGCTTGTAAAAATGAATTGTCAATTATGATTATGATATGTATACTCTTAAATGAGAATGTTGTATGGGCATAATGGTGAAAATGAGGTGATGGAATGATGTGATTATGGTTATGTGACAAGTAAAATGTACTTATGACATGAAATTATATAAGGAGAAATGTCGAGACCATATGTGTTAGACAACCTATAGGATAGGTTAATTGGTCAAATAGGGTATAAGCAGCTACTAGATATTGGTATCATGTTCATGTAGGTGTGGCTACCATTAGGTCTATTTAGGCCAGTGCACATACACATATTGTACATTGTTGTGATCTATAGTACACATTGGCATGCTATGATATTTTAAGCAAGTACAGTCACTGATAGGTTCGTCAAAACCACTACACATGTATCCATATAAGTGCAGCTGCTATAGAGGTTCATTAGGATTATTGCATAGTTAGTGATAAACTATTATACTGGTGCAGTAGCTATTACGTCTAAAATGTAGGCCACTATACATCATGATCTCGATGTCTAATATTGGGATTCTTGTCTGTCATACAAGGGCTAATCAACTGGAAAGTAAAAGAAATTGTAATATAAACTAAACTTAAGAATTGATATACGTAAAGTGGATTGACATGTAATATGATTTGAACTTGATAGTGAATCAAGCGTATAAAGGTAATGAATGTGCATCATAATGTGTGTGCAATTGGTATAACATGTTTGCATGGTAATATATGGTAAGTGTGCATATGTGTGTGAGCATTTTTTTATTGAATACACTACTAAGCTTTATGATTAGTGCATCATGTTTTCAATGTGTAGGTATTAGATAGCTAGCTTCAGATAGCCTCAATAGTAGCAGTGTAGTATAGTTCAAAGAAGATTTTATCAAGTATTTTGGTTATGTATTGTGATGCAATAATATTAATAGTTGGCACCTATATGTAAGCATATTAGGACTAAAGTTTTATGTTATAGTATATGGAATGTAAACATATTATACAAGTTGTGTTGTTATAATGTGCTTGTGTTTGGATGAGATTGCATGAAATGATGTGCATGCTTGAGATATTGATTTGAGTTAAGGACTA
>CANXYI010490524.1:0-10006 GCA_948208565.1 Hura crepitans
TCTAATTCTTAATAAAACATAGAAATATTGATTACATTCTAGATAATCAAAGACTAAAATATATGTCTATTTATTTAAGCATAAAAGATAAAGGAATATTTATAAAAATAAGTAATTAAGCATATTAAGGATATATTAAGAGTTTATATTGAAATGTTGAGTATTCAATAAATAACATTAATCTTATAAAAGATAATAAATTAGGAATAAAGGTTAATCGAAGGACACTCTACTTATGAAAGATAAATGATGTGACATAACGACAAGAGAAGTTACAAGTAATAAGAATAAAAATGGAAATTGATATAAAAGAGATATTTATGATGAACTTGAATGAGTATACCATAATTCTAATGAGCATATGATGATGATGATGATATGTATGCTATAATGGAATATGATTAAATAAGAAATTATGAGATAAGATGTATCAAGACACGAATATATTAATATCGAAATTTCATTGACATGAGATGAATGATTAATGATTAAAGCCTATATTAGTTGGACACCTACTGGATAGGTTGACTAGTCAACTAGGAAGTAGCATCTGCTAGGACACTTCGGTGTCATGAGAGGTTGATCCATGAGGACGACTATGAGATAATGTTGATATTTCATGATATTGTGTGGGTGCAACTGCTTTAAGGTCCACGAAGGGCCACTACACACTTTATGAGATTTGATGGCAAGTGCAGCTACCCTAAGGTCCACAAAGGGCCACTGCACACCTTGAGATTTGATGAAGTGCAGTCGTCGAGGTCCAGAATATGGGCCTCTGCACAGCTTATAAAACGTAGTGTGGCTATTGAGGTTCGGGATTCAAACCCCTGCATAATTACGATGATCATGATGAGTTATGACATGACAGAGTATGACAGTTGAGGTCCAAAATGTGGGTCCCCATATACTATGATCCTGTTATCCAGTGATGAGAGTGATATCTGTCCAACATGGGCTAGAGAAGGAGATAATTAGATGAAACGTATTAAATTACCATTAAAGAAATTATAATATTTGAAAAATTAGAGATATGTAGAAGGAAAAAGAGAGGAAATAAAATGTGAAAGGAGATGAACTGAATTAATATAGAAATAAACTAATCATAGAATGATAGACCTTATTATTCATACATGAATATAATTCAACTTAAATTTTATGCATATCAAGGCAAAATATATGATATAAATTTATTGAGAACTGTATCTATGAATAAGATGAATTAATTACATATAGATACATATAAATAAAACATAAAAAGAGACATAAAATGTAGAAGTGAATATAGTGGAAGGAAAAGAATAAATAAGAAATACCATAAATGATTAAGAAAGATATGTGAGCATATTCTTTAAGAATGTAGTAAAGTATAACATATGAGAAATGTACTAAATTATCATCCGACGCATAGTTAGAAATGAACATGAGAGATAATAACATCACTACCCATTAGAAAGATAAATTAGGATGAGATAACATAGTTATGAATAGAACAATCATGAAAAGGTTATAAGTAACAAAGATAATAAAACCAAGACTTAATTGGAGTGAGTTATGTCAATGATTATTATTTTCATAAATTTAAAGATCTAATCTTCATAGTATTATAATACACCACTGAGCAATTATGCTCAATGTACTGGCTTCCTTGCTAATGCATAGGTGATCAATTAAGGCAAGCGGAGCAGCGGATCGAGTCCCAACATCAGCTAAAGTAGATTATTAAAAACACAGGTATGACAAGTCCATCACGAGCATTATTTGCATACTGAATGTGTACTTGCATTATGATTGAATAATTGTTATTCTAGGATTTTATGTCCATAACAAATTAGCTAGGCTATCAAATATATATATTACTACACGTGAATAGATGAACATAAGCTTTTGTGGTCCTAAGTCTAGTTAAGTCTAGAATTGACCAATCTATTAGTTGATTATTAAATATAACAATAATTCTTATCGAGTTAAATGAGCTGCAAGTAAGAGTAGGATTAAGATATGTGACCTTTTGGGAAGTGGCATCTCTTGCCTAGTTTGATAATAGATCAGGTAGGAGGTGTTACACTCCCTACCTTCGATTTGTCCTATTTTCTTCCATCTGAGCCCTAAATCTAGGCCTTCGTGACCTGTAGATGCCATTTCCATCTCAATTTACTGGAAAAATAAAGAGAATTGCTCAATTTTCTACCTCAATAAATAGTAACTCGAGATTTATCGAGTAGGATTTTTCAAATTCTGATATTTTTTTCATGTTCCCTAGGTGCTTAAGGTCGTGTCTATATAGTCGATTTTCATTTTAGTGTTCATATGGTTTATTACGAATTTTACGTATTGAATTTGTAATGGGCAGTTGAGGAAACCAACAAAACTCGAGACAAAGGGAAAAGCAAGGTGTAAACGGTCCTCGGGAGTGCACTTCGACTCTCTCAGTACGTGTAATCAACATAAATTATGGAAATTCAATTATGCCCTAATTATGCCATTAATGATGTTAGTGATTTAAATGCATAATTAAGATTATGATTGGCATTTAATTATGCATAATGATGAAATTAGTGTATGTTAAAATTAATTATGATGTTAGATGGATGATAAAGATGTATGTCTTAATAATATGGGAATGATGGCCATGCATGTATGTGTATGTAAGTGTGTATAATGCATGGAAAATGTGATGTATGCATATGTATGATGTTAAATGTCTATATGGACATAATGTAAAATGATAAATGCATGAGATAGATAGCATTGTAATGTGTGCATCTCTTAGTCGGGTTTAGCGATTGGCTGGTGTCTGGACTGAGTAAGGGGTGTCATACTTCCTTTCCATATCTCATGTGGTGAAACTTTAAATTTCTTTGAGGGTATTCAATTGTGCACAAAATAAGCTATTAATAAAGCCTTTCCTCATAGATTCATTAGTAACATTACATGCATAAGTATTGCATTAATCATATCTACTAATGTTCTATTTTTTCTTTCAGCTAGGTCATTCTATTGTGGGTTGTAAAGTGCATTTGCTTAGTGAATCAATATATGTTTTTCACAAAATACAAAAAATTCAATGGAAAAATATTCACCTCTTCGACCACTTCTTAAGATTTTAATTTTCTTTTCTAGTTGATTTTCCCCTAATGTTTTGTAACTCTTAAACATATCAAAATCTTAATCTTTTGTTCTCATCAAATGATCATAAATGAATCTAAAATTATCATTTATAAATGTAATAAAGTATCTATTACCACCTCTAGTTAAATGACCATTTAATTCACAAATATTAGAATGCACAAGTTCAAGTAACTCTATTGATCTTTCAATACTTAGAAATAATTTCTTAGTCATCTTAGCTTGCAAACATATTTCACATTTTCCATCATGGTTATTCACATTAGGAATTAGCCCATGCTTAGACATAAATTTAATTGATTTAAATTAACATGTGATAATCTATTATGCCATAAATCACAAGATGTCTCAACCATATAATAAGAAAAATTAACTTTATTAGTACTTAATTTAAACATGTCATTACATGAGTGACCTTATCCAAAAATATACACTTCTTTGATAAAATAATTTTTCTATCTCTATCATAGCCTTAAAGCCTTTTTTACATAACAAATTGGCAGAAACTAGATTCTTTCTAACATCAAGAACATGTAATACATTTGTTAAATTTAATTTCTTTCTGGAAGTGAAAACCAATTCCACTATTCCTTTTCTAAGGACCTTGGTAGATCATGGTTCCCCATCAACACTTTTTCATCACTTGTTGTAACTTTGTAATTCTTGAAAAAATTTCTTTTATTGCATACGTGAATTGTTGCACTAGAATCATACTACTAGTCTATAGATTTTTCATTTGTTGCCATATTGCATTATGTGATTATGCCAATATTTAAATTTTCAATCATAGTAATAAAATTTTGATAAAGATGATTATTTTTGCTTTATTCTGTCCATAATTTTCCTCTATCTTTAACTTTTTATAAAATCTACATTCTTTCTTAAAATGGTCCTTTTTGCTATGAAAAAAATAATTTTTTATTTTTCCTAATGCTAGAAGAATTTTTATTTGAAAAATTATCAAACTTCTTTTTATTTCCAGCTTTATTAGGTTTTTTAGAATTATTGTTTTTCTTAGACTCAACAATATTCATCTTTGAACTAGGTTCTAAAGTAAATTTCTTTTCATGATTTCTTCTTTCTTCTTTAATATAAATATGCTTAATTAACTGGTAGATGGTGAAATCTTTAAAAGTATGTAATAAATTCTTTCTATAATCATTCCTAGTGGTTGGTAACTTTGTAACTATAACAACCACTTGAAAAGATTAAGACATATCCACTTTAAAATCTTTGAGTCTAAAAACCAATAACAATAATTTTTCGGCCTGTTCTATGATAGACTTTTCATCTATCATTTGAAATTCAAAGAATTACATATTCAGAAATCTATGTTTGACTTGTTTTTTAGATGTATATTTATTTTCTATATGTTTATTTTCTAAGGCCTTCTAGATTTTTGTGATGATTTGATTGGATGAAACATATCATATAAATGATCAAATAATGAATTTAGAATAAAACCTGTGCAATGAATCTCATTTTCATGTTTCCTGTGAGAAGCCTTGATTTCCTTGGTATTGTTCATGGTTCAAAATTGCAAGAAGATTAGCACTCAACAAATAAACAATTACCAATTCAATGAGGAAAAATAGTAATAACAAAGTAATGTAGTTTGAAAGCCTCCATATTGAACATCTTGTTAACTCTAGTTGCCTTCATAGTTATTAGTTATGGAATATTTATAGAGGATAAAAAATATATTTACAAAACAGAAAATAAATTGCATGATTTGATAGGGTGATCTCTATCCTTAATGACTTAATGCCCCACTATTGTTGTTATTAGCATTTAATGGTAGTATTCTTTTAGGATTTACAAAGCGAGAACAAAAATTTAGAGCAATAAATGCAGAATTTCTCCCAAGAACAAAATCATAATTTTAAAGCAATTAAAGAAGAGATAAAAATAATGATCATAACTATTGATAGAGGAAATTAATAATTATAATATCTTAAATGTCTTAAACAGACACAACTCTTATGAATAGGCACTTTGTAGAAGCAGTTAGTTATTTAGTTAACTACCAATAATTGCATCATTAATTAGTTATTAATTAAATAATTCTGTAATTTTATAAACTGATTAAACAACTAGCTGTTTTTAGTTCTTTCGGATATACACTGAAAATAACTTGCTAATATCACTAAAATAGCTAGCTATTTTGGTTCATTTTTCAATTGGCTATTAACACTGAAACAACTAGTTGTTTGAGTGTAATACACCTAGCTCTTTTAGTTTATTTGGCTATCAATTTATCATGTATCTAAAACAACTTACTATTTCAAGGCCCAAGTGACCCAATTGCTCATATTTGATTATAAATTATTAATTTACTCCGTAGTTAATTCTAATTTTTCTTTCAAAAATCCCTCCAACCACTTTAATTTAAAAGTGACTTGAAGTATTTATAAATAATTCTTCCATTTTGTAAACTTTAGATACGGGACAATTTACTTTTTCTTTTCTTTTATACATACTTAATCACCAACTAACTATAACACAATAAACATTAATCAATAAAGTCCTTCTTCTTTTTTACTCTATGCTTTGCTTTTAGCATTTAAAGCAATACAAAGATGTGAAAATTTAAAATCGAGATCTTTTTAATACATTGAGTTAATTTTTTTCTTAAGATGCATTACATTTTTACGCTTGGAGACATGGGATAGCACATCCTTCTTGAGATGGTTAGCAAAGTGGCTACTTTGTTATTAATGGATAATTTTTTAGTTATTATTATTTTTTATACATGGGAGGGAGGAGTGTGGGTTTCAATTTGAGGCCTCTCAATGCATTAAAATTAGTATTTACCGCTGGAATATCTCCTTAGAGACTTTTTTTTTTAATTATTATTACCAATATGTAGTAGTGTAGATTATTTAATTCGCTTTATGTTCCTTCATTTGCTATTTATCTTCAAAATTAAATTAACAAAATTGTTCTAATTTCTTGCATACCAATATCTCAAATTATATAAATACTAGTGTTTTGAAAATCAGACCGATTGAACTGAGAACCGCTAGCCTATCTAGTTCGATTGGACATTGAAAATCGGATTGGACAAAAATTGGTGGGAATCGGTTAAAATCGATAAAAAAATCGAATGATTGGAACCAAAAAAACCCGATTTTTATGTAAAAAGAAGAAAATTCAATGATTTTTTAAATTGAACCGATCCGATTCAATATGCCACTGTTTATGGAATAATAATAAAAGCAGACCAAAGCTACTAAAAAAGTCTAGTTGGTACAAATGGTTTAACTCTTGTGTAGAAACTAAATGGTTGTGGGATCAATACTTAGCATGTCATTTATTCTCCCTTATATATATATTGTTTTTTTTATAGCACAATATTTATTTCATTCTTTATATATATCCTAAAATTTTAAAATAGAAATTATTAATAATAATATAAAGTACTTGTGGTAAAATTAATGTTGTAAAATATAGATAAAAAAGTGTACAATATATTTCACAATTAGATAAATTATATAAGAATATTAAAATAGGTAAATTAATATTTAAGAAGTAACATATAGGTCTATTAATAATTATTATATATTTATTATAAAATTTTTAAATATTCTTATACAATTTATTTAATTACAAAATTCATTATATACACACAAATACATGCACGTACACGTGTGTTATAAACTTGCTAATTATTTAATTGTGATTTTTATTTAGAAAAGTGTGCATTACAAATTGGTTATACATTATGGAATTTATTAAATTCTTATTAATTATACTTAATTATAAATTATCCTTTTATAATTTAAAAAAATTAATTTGATTTAATTATATTATATTATGATAAAATTTTGTTACAAATAGTAAATAGCTTAAAATTAATATCTATAGGTCAATATTTAAAAAAAATATATTTTTAATGTATTTTACTTTTTTATATAGTGTGAATCATATTATATTATCAAATTTTTTATAAAATAATTGTAATTAAAAAAAAGGAAAAATCTGGTTGAACTATGATCCGATAGGTACTCTGGTCCTTTGTCCAGTCCAGTTTTTAAAACATTGATAAACACTATCTTTCTACTTAACTCAAATTATCAACTTTCAGTTTTTCATATAGATAAAAAAAATAATTAATTTACCTAAATTTTATAAAATTTTCATTTCAGTTTTCCTAAATACTTTTTTACTAATTTGCTTTTCCTATGTCAATATAAGACTTTTAAATTGTAACACCCCACAAAATATAGAAATAAAAATATTTGGGTTAAAATGAAATATTATTCTTTAATAAGTAATTGAGTTGGAATTTCAGGTGTCTTATATGGTGATACTAGGTTAAAAATAATTTAAGAAGGATTAAAACTGATATTTGATTATGGAGCCATATGAACCGTTGGATGGAATTTTAAGGATCAATCTAAGCCATCCAACCAAAGGGTATAAATACCCAAATATATGTCTATAGTTAGGCAGAAAAGAAAATGACATTCATCATTCCTCTTTACTATTCAACAAATTCAAGGGTTTCCTTACAACTGGCTATATCTTCATCAAAGGTAAAGTGTTACTACATCATCCATTCTTCTTCTCCTAATTGTTGGAGCCTATTAATGCTATGAATTGGTTTATTGGTGTTTAGGGGCTGCTGTATTTTGATGAAAAAGAGGAAAATGATAAGAGTTTATTGCATGGATCGCAAGGGAAATGTGTAATTGAAGGCTAGATTGAGTTTTTTTTTTCATCCTACAGAGATTATTAGGTATGCACATAATCGAATTCTTGAATTTCCCTTTGATTTTCTATTGGCAATTCACAACTTCTAGGTTTTTGATTAAACTCTGAAGTTTGATGATTTGGTTTGGTTACTTTATGAATTATAGTGTTAAGTCAGTGTTATTTTATGTGTGAATTGTATGTTTGATGATGCTAAATTGGTTTAAAATTATTGTAAACTCATTGAGGATTGATTTATCATGAATTCGAAGAAGAATCATGGAGTTAGCTACTGAAAATTGAAGAAAAATCACAAATTAGTTGTTATTCGTAAGGGCTCACAACCATGAGCCATTGTTGGTCACACCCATAACCCCCTCGAGCCAGATGAACAGTGTCTGGCTAAAAAAAGGCCTCACAACCATGAGGCTTAAAGGCACACAACTATGACTCGTCTCCAGCCAAGGCTAATTGAGTTTTGAATGAGAAAAAGATTGTGGTTTGTAATGGCTTTTTAACACTAATATTTTAAGCAATATTTAACATATAATTTGACGTATTTTTAAGGGTTTATTGATGAGTTATTGTACTTGAAATGTAAACTTTAAACCATTAACTTTGAGGACTAAAGCATGATGACTTTATGTGATAACCTATATTCATTGAGTTGGAAAAATGAATATTGATTACATATGATTATTGATTCGCTAAGTATGGAATGTTCACACAATGTCGATGACTATGTAACTTATAAAGCATGAATGGCTTTATGATTTAACTATATCTATATGAGATTAAAGCAAGTTTTCACCATGCACAACCTACTGGAATGTAATTACTATTTAATCATATTATGACAATGATGTTGAACCTTATAAAGCATGTTAAAGATCTTAAGGTTAACATTCACTGTATGAATGAATATATAAGCTTAATATCTAGTTGTATGATTGAGTATTATGAGAAATATGACTATGATGACTGATAATTGTTTGGTCATGAACTGCAATTGAAATGATGATAACAGTAAATGTTATGCATTGATTAATAACAATTATGAACATCTATTATATCCGAGATGTTTGAAAATGTTTAAACCATGACATAGTAACCTCCATGATAATGTTAAGTGATATGTGACTCAAGTAATATGAAACTTGAAGATAAAACTCTTATGTAATTATATGAATTTTTGGGATGAATTACCTTTATTTGTTTTTATATTATGAGTATGATGTGTAAGATTAAATGATAAAGGTTGTGAACATAATGTGCTTAACTTATCCTTGTGCTTTAATATGTGATCAACTAATGAGTCTATTTTGGGCATGTAAGCATGAGGTATGGAAATAACTTCTGCTATTATTACTATATGCGATGAATGAAGTTATGTTCAGGTGGGTACAATGATGATAAATGTATGTCTTATTGTGTATTATAATACATGACAAGAGTTCTTGACATGAAATGTTATACATATTCTACGTGTAAGTGAAAACATGTAATTGTTGAACATGTGACATAAGGATTATTACCATTGAATGTATGACGCAAACTAATAAAGACAAATGAGATATGGTCAATAGATGATGAGATAAGAAGTTATTGTTATTGTACTAAAAGCATGATTAATTGACAACTAATATGATGCCTCGAATTGACAACTGTTACATGACTATCATTACGCTGAAAACATACTATTGACATGAATCATGAAGTATGCAATGGCTTTAAGAGGGATGCTTATATTGATTGATAACTTATATAAACTTATACTGTGCATGAGATATTGATAATTGTGAATGTTACATACTCATAATTGTAAGCTGATGATAATGAGACTATGAGATTATGGTATAAACATGATTAAATGTTCCAAACATAAACAATAAGCCCTTTGTATGCTTAAACTAGTTGTATAGTTTAAAAGGTTGGCATGCCATACTAGGGGTTTTAGCAGCTGCAACTGACATTATGAGTACGGCCATCGGGTTTATATAACACCATATGTACTGCTATCTCTTTAGAGTACTGATACTATAGGTATGGCTACTAGGTCTATATGACATCATACATACTGTTAGCTCATTAGAGTACTGATTTATTGTACGATCGTTAGGTATATATGACACTATACATACTATTAGCTCTTTGGAGTACTAATTACTGTACATACTGTTAT
>CANXYI010490588.1:0-17141 GCA_948208565.1 Hura crepitans
TCTACCCATGCCAAAACTCTCAGCTAGCAAATATACACACACATGACAAGCCAATTCTTATCAAATCATACCTATTTCTATGTCCTATTTCTTATTACATATAAAGGATTTCATTAAAACCTCAAAGTGCTAATACATGCCACTAGATTCACACTTTTAAAAATGCATTTCAAACCCCATAAAGATCAAATAGCACGAAGAAAATATTGGAATTCACTTACCTCTCAAGGACACTAGTTAAAACTTGCTAAAAGCTCAATTCCAACCCTTCCATAAAAGCTTCTTCTCCTTTCCTTCAAGCCGTTTTTGCTTCAATTCCACTCGAACTCAATCCACACATATAACCTTAGGTGTTAGGCACTACAAGGCATCATTTCTAGCTAAGAAACTCCAAGAAAAATCAAATAAAAGGCAAGAAGCTCATCAAATACACTCTATTGGACTGCTTTTGTCTAGAAAATTTCTAAGAATTTTAATTAATTGATGAAAGCTCATTTCTCAATGCTTCTTCTCCCTTTAGATCCTTAACATCCCAAAATGAATTTGACAATAAAGAATTGGTATAATTGCCTGAAAAAAGAAGATGAAACTCACTCTCAAAGCTAGTTATGGCGTTGGTTCAATAGGATAAGGGAGGAGAAATTTCTTCTTTTATTTAGTGGAAATGTCCACTTGTCAAGTGGCTTTGTCACTTGGCATGTACTTTATAGTAGCTAGTAATGTATGGGTAGGTCCCACAGCCACCTGAACCATCCCAAAATGTCTCGATTTTTTTGTAAACTTTAGAAATTCACCAAAATTCACATAGACCTCAAAAAATTACACGTTTGTTTTTAATTTATATTTTAATCTCCTCTACATGGTTGTAAATTTTCACGACCAAATTCCATTTGTAGGAAAGTTTTAGACTGCCTCGATTGGCATGCCAACCTCAGAAATTATGAGAATTTGCAAACGACCTCAAAATTCAAAAATTCTTTCACTAATGGACTCAGTGGAATTTTTAAGCTTCAGGGTCCTATATTTTTAGGTCCATTCGAGCACATCTCAAGTCATTCCCGGCCTGTAAAATTTTTATTACACATATGGTAACTTACAGTCCATAATCAATTATTGGTTCTACTAAATTTTAAAATTTTTCCTTTTTCATCAATTTAAAGCCCCTCAAAGTTTCATGACCAGTGTTACTACCTCAATTTATATGCAAGTGACCTAGCACCTCGAGCACACTTCTAAGACCTAGTGGCACTATTCACAAAGCCTTAGAACACAGGCATTACATTAGGACTTAGAACTTTCTTATTAGTGGCCAAGCATAAAGAGAGATGCATCATAGTATGTGACCAAATGCCTTACTTGTTATCAAGTGAAGGAAGAGCACCAAGTTCAACCTAGGTTATTTCATCTTATAGCAATTCCAAAATGGAAATGGGATATTACCCCGATGGATTTTGTCATTAGGCTATGTATCACAAAGAGCAAATGTGATTTAGTATGGGTTGTGGTAGATCATTTGAACAAGTCCACTCATTTTATACCAGTAAGGATTAGTTACTCCTTGGAGAAGCTAGCAAAGCTTTATGTTGATGATATTGTTAAGTTACATGGAGTGTCTTCAATTATATTAGATTAGGGTCTCAAGGTTCACATCGAGGTTTCAAAAAAAACTTCTTAATGCCTTTAATACTTGATTGACTTTTAGAATGTCATTTCATCCACATACTGATAGAGAGTCAAAAAGAGTAATTCAAATCCTTGAGGATATGTTGAGGAGTTATACGCTAGAATTCAAGGGATCGTAGGGTTCTTATTTGTCCTTAGCTGAGTTTGCCTAAAACAATAGTCATTAAGTGAGCTTAGGTATGGCTCCTTATGAGGTGTTGTATAGAAGAAAGTGCAGAACTCCTCTATGTAGGAATGAGCTTTATGTGACAAAGCTTATGGGATTACATTAGATTAAGGATGTAGAGGAGAAGGTGAAGATCATTAGAGAGAGATTGAAACCAACATCTGATGGATAGAAGTCATATACTGATTTGAAAAGAAAAAATGTTAAATATGTGGTGGGAGAAAAAGTATTTCTTAAGGATTCACCTTGAAAGAAGGTTCTACAATTCTAGAAGAAAGGAAAGTTCAGTCCTACGTTTATTAGGCCATACAAAATAGAAGAATGTATGGGACCAATAGCCTATAGACTAGCTTTGCCTCTTGAACTTCAATAAATCCATGATGTCTTCTATGTATCTATGCTCAGAAGATATTGATTGAATCTTACATATATATTGTCAATGGAAGAGGTTGAGGTTAACCTAGACCTATCTTATGAAGAAAAACCTATAAGGATTCTAGATAAGGAGGTGAAAGAGCTTAGGAACAAAACTATACCTTTGGTAAAAGTTTTTTCTAAGCATCATGGAATGTAAGAAGATACATGGTAAATGGAAGCTCAGATGAGGGAGCAATATCCTCAATTGTTCAAACCAAGTAATGTCGAGGACGACATTTCTTTTAAGAGGGGAAGAAATGTAACAACTAAAAAATCACGGTGTTATGAATAGTACTTTCTCGAGATGTGAATAGTGTTTTCCTAAGGCCAAGGACACTAATTCTAATGAATGAATGTATTAATTATAACTTAATTATGACTAAAATTTTATGCCAAAATGAGGTCATTTAAGTGATTAAAAATTGTAGTTAAATTTTACCACAGTGTTAGGTGAATAGTGATACAATTTTAGCTAAACCATAAAATAATTAAAAGTTGCTCAAAAAATTTAGGGATTAATGCATCCTAATACTCAAAAATTATAATTAGCATGTTGGCACTAGAATTAGAATTTTTGGAGATTGATAAGTATTTTTAATAAAATCGGGTAATGTAAAAAGTGGCAAGTTAATTCGATTTTTCTCATTTTCTGAGCTTCCATTTTATAGAGTTATAGGGCCTAAATTAATATAATTTTTCATGCTTAAATAAGATTAAATTGATGTTAAAAATAGAGAAAAAAATTGTAAAAAGTAATACATTGATTTTTTTAAAAAAATATAAATATGCTAAAACTCTTATTATTTTTTGTCAAACCTTAAAACCACCACACCTCTCCCTCTCTTCTCTTTGTTGTCAACTCTAAGGAGAGTCTCCCCTATATTTTTACCTTTAATCCATCTTTCTCATCTCAATTTCTTCTATTCACCTAAAAGATATCAACCCTCATGACCTCTAAATGCCATTTCAAGCGAAAATTTCAAAGAAAACTAAAGGATTTTGCCTGTTGCAATCTCGATGAATAGTGACCAACTTCACTTCGGGCAATATATTTTAAACCTTGATATTTTTCTTATGTTTTTATGGTGCCCAAGAGTTGTTAAATGTGGTTGGATTAATTTTTGAATGCATGTATGATTTATTATGGATATTAATGAAATGAATTTGTAACTCACAGTTGAGAAAAGTGAAAAATAGTTGGACAAAAGGAAAGCGAAGGAATAAGCTGTCCTTGAGAGTGTGTTATGGCCCGTTTAATATGTGTAATCATATTAAATTGTGTCAATTTATATATTATGCCTATATGAGTAATTATGTGCTAAATGCTTTAATTTGTGTGTGTGTGTGTGTGATTAATGGCATTAATTTTATTATATGATGAATAAGATATATGATGAAGCATTTAAGATGCATGAATTGTGTAAAAATTTATGTGAAAGCCGTATTATGCTTATGGTGCATATATTTGCATTTTGTTGTAATTGAGGTGTATTTAAGTTTATATACATAATTATGTATGTAAGTGGATTAAATAAGTTTGTATACATGTTAGATGTATAAAGGAGAATATTAATTAATGAGAATATCATAGTGAGTGTGTAAGGACATTGTAACCATATGGGATATTGGTTATACAAATGGTGAATAAGTATGCTTAAATGACATTAGTGTGTTTTCCTATAACTTAAATGCATGTCATATGAGATGTTTAATGTTATTTAGATGTATAATATGTTTTAAATAAATAAAGGCCATGTGAATGGATCTATGGCTGAATGGGTTTACAAGTGTGCATGTATATGTGTGATAAGAATATGTATGTTAAAGATGATGTGCACTTATATTTGTGTTCGAGTGTAGAAGTGGTCATAAAATAAATCCTTTATGGTAGATGTATGATGAATGGCAGTGGATGAGGCTTGGTGGCCATATGACCCATGGCATAAAATTAATGGTGTATGTTAGATTAATTGAGGCATTATAGCTATAAATGAATAAGTAACAACATGCATACTTAAGTATGAGATATAAGATTTATGTGATGGACAAATACATGTATGAGCATTTTATGATGCCTTGGTTAAATGGCTTAATGACATGTATTATGGATATCTACCTTGCAATTATGCTTATCAAGGGTAATGTATAAAAACATATGCTAAGTGTGTGAGATATATATGTGGCATAATGCAATTATAATTATGATGCATATTAATTATGTATAAGATAATATGTGGCCAATGGTTATATAATGTGACAATAATATGTTCAAGAAATATTATGTGCTTATAAAAAGTATTACATTATTTTGTAATGCTAGGAAGCATTTTATAATGAGATTGAGCATAATACATCTTAAATGAGCATATGCAATAAAATGAATGAATATGGTAATTCCATGAAATAAAAAAACACATAATGTATATAAGATGATAAATGTAATCTTATTAATATGTGATGCATGTGTGTTGATATATGGAAATGAGATGTGGTTAATTACAAGGTGTAACTAGTTGATCATGAAATTAATAATTTTGTCATAATTTCCATATTTAGTCATTTTGTGACTAATCCATAGCAATTAAAAGCTATGCTATGCTTAAATTAAGATGGTGTAACTATAGAATAACTATTAATAGCCCATGTGAATAATAACATAATATAGATAGGTTGACCGATCAACTAGGGAGTTTTATAGTAGCTGTTAAGGTCATTGATGACTTGATACATTTTATCCATGTGTTTACTAAATGTCTGACCCATAGGCTCATATTTTTTTTATCTTCGAATCCATATGGGTGCAGCCACCACTAAGGTTAAATAGGATCACTACACAAATCTTATGATGGTGCAGTGGTCGTAAGGTCCATAATTAAGGCCACTACACACTTATGCTTATGCATCAGCTATAAGGTCCATAATGAGGACCACTACATAGGATGACCCTGTTATCTATAGGATATTCATTTTAACTCTAAAATGGCAAATAAAATAAGTTTAATAGATGTTAGTGAGATAATACATGATTATAAGTTTGTGATATGGTTTATGTTTAATGCATGACCTAAGATGATTTATGTGCATGATTTTTGTTATGCTAATTAATGCGACATAATATGGTATTATCAATGATCATATTCATTTATATTTTTGTATGTTGATATAAAGGCATTATAATGCCCGAAAATCCTAGTACTATGAATAGTGCTTTTAGGGATGTGAAAAGTGTTACCCAAGATTTGGGTTATGCCAATGTTATGGACTAAGATTATAACCTAATGGCTTTGTACATTAACCCTTAAATAGGTTAATACATAATCTATAATTTTTCATAAAAGTCCCTTGATACATAACATTAGCTAACTAACAAGTTAATGGGTGAAAGTTTATTTTCTCTATTTATGTAAGTTAGCCTGCTATCAAGTTAAAGAAATATATAAGAATATTTTTGAGTGAAGTATGGATTTAAAATGTAGTCTCCAAATGGGTTAAATGGTAGAATATATGTTAAGGAATATGGATAAGGAGTTTTTATGATATATATATATATATATATATATATATATATATATATATATATATCTGAATATGGATGGAATTATCTATTTAAAAGTGTTTATGACAAGAAACACTAATGTTATAAAATAGAAGACAGCGGGTTAAAGTCTGTAAGTCTAACCTTGCAATTTTACATATTAACCCAGTGGTGGGTTAATGTGTAAAAATCCATTATTAGGCAGTTTTGTACATTTAACCCACTAAAAGGTTAAGGTTGAAAGTTTGACTTTACAGTTTTGCATGTTAACCCACTACCTCATTAATGGCAATTATTGAATAATGTGAAAATTGGGTAAAGATAAAAGCAGTGATTTTAATAAGATTTTCTTAATTTCTGAGTACAAATTTTTTGAGGCATTTGAGGAATCATGTATGATTATTTGAAACCATAATATATGTAAATTGATGTTAGAATAGAAGAATAGATGAATAAGAATTAAGTGATGATTAAACTAAGAAATAATGGATTTTTACTTAGGCTTTAATATAGGCCCTTAGATCTCTTTTTAAAATATGATCTTAGCTATTGATTTTTAATATATAAATAATATTTCCAGTAGCAAAAACCACATTTCTTTCCAGTAGCAAAATACAACTTCCTTCTTCTTCGTCTTTTACATGCCAAACCCTATTTGTGAACTTTCAAGCTTAACATGACCCTATTTTCTCCCACATAACCCATTTTTTCTTGAAAAAATCCATAATCTCACACATGGAAATGAATAATAATGTGTCATTTAGCAAAATGGTTGGATAAATGTGGAGAATTTTGGATGGTTATGCATGGGTGAACAGTCACTTAAAATTGGGTAGGAGATTATTTTCCACTTTTAATAATTTTTGCAATAATTTAAGGTCTAAAAATAAGATATATTAAGTTGGATTTTGATTTAGATGCATGTTTGAATTATTATGGCTTTTTAAATATTATGGATGAATAGAAACCAAGTATTGGAAAAAGGGCATATTTTCATGCTTTCATTTTTTTCTAAAGATGTAATGGGATACCAATAAGAGATTTATCAAGTAAATTTTAGAATTTTTGGAGGTTATGGATGAATAATAACTAAATATTTCATGAATTATTGTTTTGCAAATTTTATAATTTTTAGGGTGTCTTTAGGATACAAAAAAGAGTTATATAAGGTTGATTAAATGAATTTTGGCATCTTTTAATTGTTATGAATTTTTTTATTGTGGATTAAAGTTATGTTCAAGAAGAGATGAAGAGGAAGCAAGGGGAAAAGGTTAGAGAAGGGTCATGGATGCCCAAAATGATATTTTGATGCCATTAAAGTAATTATATCCCTTATACTATATGTAATCGAATTAAATTGCACTAAATAGATAAAATGCCCTAATTTACATAATATGCATATATAAGTAAAAATGTGTTAAATGCTCAAGTGTGTGTATTTAATGGCATTAATTGTGTTCTAAGATGAATGAGATGTATGATGATGCATTTAAGATGCTTGAATTTGGTATGAAATGATAAGGAAGTCAGATTATGCTTATGATTCCAATTGTCTGTTATGGTGTGAAAATGGGTAATTATATAGAAAATGCCTAATCAATGGTATTAATGGATTTAATCATGTTAATTGATAAATGTGATGATTTATGATATAATTGACATGTTAAATATGTGTAAGGATTTATATGATACATGATATACATAGAGATTATATATTACGTAGTTATGTATAAATTTGAGTAATTAATGAATTATGTATAACTATGTTCTAAATAAATGTGCCATGAGATGTTATATATACATAGATTAAATGGAGTTTTAAAAGGGGTCAAATGCTTTGATAATGCATGTATGGTCGGTGGAGTTAAAGAGACATACATAAGTGGGTATGCCGTAAAAATGCATGAAAGGCATGTTATGTGCTGATGTGTAGTATACATGAATGAGTTAGGATGAGATGAGATATGTAATATGTTATGTTCATAATGAATATAAATGCACATATGTTCTAAGTATTCGTGCTAGTTATGTGATATGAACATATATGGATATAACTAAATGAATGAAGTTATGAATATGCATTTATCATGTTAAAGAGATATATGTAAAGGTATGTAACATGTTAGTCGAATGGCTATAATGTGTGTGTATGTTAGTATGTCTCACATATGCAAATTCTTGATGAGCTATGTCTATAAATTGACTTTTATGATTAAATAAACTTAGGAAAGGATATGTAACATGATTGAATAATTATTATAGATGCTTGGAGGCTTGATGGCCGAAGGGCCTATTGTAATATGCATGTATGTGTATGTTAATGTTAGACATATTATGGAAGATGTGTGAACACATGAATGATAATAAGTATGAGGAAATGAGATGCCATGAGTTATGTGATAGAATACAATACTTATGCATGATTAATGGCTTAGTTGAATGGCCTATATGCAATTATATGTGTGTTCCCTATAAGGCACAAAATGGATAATATATTTGAAGTAATTGAGGTAATTGATGAAGAATATGTAAAATGAGGAAGCACAAAAATATGCATGTATATTGGTATGGCCTACTGGTTTAGCAAGATAGCCTTGTTGTGTTTGAGGCTTATTAAGTGTAAAATATGACATTTTAAGAGCTTTTATGTTGCATGAATGATATACACATGAGATTTCCAATTTTATGCTTTGTGATGTCATTTTAGCTAAAGCATATAATATGTCATGTTACCTTGTGTTTTTTTTTTGTGATAATACATTAAAATGAATATCATATTCATATTATGTGAAAGAAGGTGCATGTTATGAAGAGGAATATCAAAGAATAAATGCATAAGGAATTTTTATGAGCTTATGCTAAAAGATAGCTTCAATATGGCTTTTATTATCATTATAGTTGAATGGCCTATGCCATATAATGGTTCTTATGTTGGTTAATAGTATCTCATGAATAATGCAAGACCATATAAATGAGAATAATTGTTTAAACATGTAATGACATGTGTAATATAATGAGAGTTTATTTGAACATATATATCAACTATTTGTATGAGAAATATGACATAATGATGTGAATGGCACTTGGTAGTTATGAAACACCATAATGCATGAAGAGATTATGATATGGCATAATGGAATAATATAGGCTGATATATGATTAATGATATGATGATGTGGATTTCATATGGTAGTTATGAAACACCATAATACACAATGAGCATATGATATGGCCGAAAGGCATAATGTGGAATAAATTAGTGCTTTAGGCATTCATCAAATGTTTATGATATAATAATATGGATATAAGGCAAGAATTGCCTAAAGTGATAAAAAGAGTAAAATACTCATGATAATGTCTACTATGCATAAAAGATAAATACATTGATGTGTTAATCAATGTAATCGTGTTGCATAAATAATAATATAATAGGATTAATAAATGATGAAGAACATTTACTTTCCTAAGGTCATTTGTTGACCAATTTAAAGATAAAATTCACTCAATTTACCATAAGATGGTGAAAGTAAAAGTAAATTTTGTTAGTGGCCTATACGAATAAACAAACTAGTTGGATAGGTTAGCCAGTTAACTAAGGGTGATAATAGCTGCTAAGGCACTTTGGTTCTTTTATGTGTAAGATCTATAGGTCCACTTTTAGTCTAACCTAGAGGCCTATATTCTTGATCTTTAAATCCATGTGGGTGCAGCCACTAGTTAGGCTTAATAGGGCTACTACACACTTTTATGTGAGTATAATTGCCAGTTAGGTCCAATGGGGCCACTACATGCTTTTACATGGGTATAACCACTGGTCAAGTCCAATAGGACTACTGTACACATATATGCTAGTGCAATAGCCGTTTAGGTCCATAATAAAGGCCATTATGCACCATGATACTCTATTATCCATAATGTATGTGTTTCTTTAAATATGGGCCTAATAAATGGATTCTAAAGAAGACTTTACATGGTTTTCATAATGTATGAATTATATATTAATACATGATATTATGATGCTTTATGTCTCTAAATTATGCCATGTTTCAATGCATGACTATGTTATGTATGAAGAAGCATATCACGTGTTAAGTTGAAATGTTATGGAAGAAGATTTATGAATTAAGGTTACAATGTTAGTGTCTACTCATAAAGAGTTATGTTTGATCATGTTAATAGATAAATTTTATGTGACTGTGGCTATGCATGGTACGAATGTGGGCTAAAAGAAAAATTAAGGCATAATAATGCTATTTGAAATCATTAGATATATAAATTTATTATACTTGTGTATAAGCTATTATGGTTCAATCATGCAAAATGTGATAATGGTTTCTTTACATGTTTGTTCTATATTGTAAATCATGTATGTTTGGATCCTTAATATTTTGTATTATGCAATTAATTTATGCCTTTTTATATATGTTGTATTATTTATTTTCAACATTGTGGACTACTATATTATAAATGTTGATAATTTAAAGTATTTAATATAAAATGAAAAGAAAAGGAATATGCCATACTATACTAGATACCCCACTAAGTTCTAAAGCCTAGCAAATCATTTGTTTGTGATGCGTAGGTATTTTAGGTATTTCAGAAGGAAGAACCTCTAAGTTATAAATAATATGGGTTTATATGAAGATATGTACTTGCTAAAAAAGGAAAAAAAAGATTTTAAGAAAACTAAACATATAATAAGATAGATAATAGTTGTGTGTCACTTTTTATTTGGGTCTAGTAACTAGATTGGAAAATGGGTGTCGCAAGCATAGATGCACAAGTTAGTTTGATTACACTACTAAGCTATTACTTAGCACATTGTTTGTTTTGCGATTTATAGGTAAAGAGACAAGTTAAGCAAAAGCCTTAGGACTTCAAGATTATCAAGATAAGACTTCTTTTTTTTTTTTTTGTATTATTTTGGACTTTTGTATCTAAAATTATTTGATGTATAAGTTAAGCAGTTATGTGATATAAATAAAGGGAGATAGGCCTAAAATATATTTGATGTATTCTTTTTGAAATGTATGGTTTGTAAAATGTTTAAAGTTGATTTTAAATTATTGTGTTAAATGTTATCTCTTTTTGGGGTAAAGATTGACATGATTGTGTTGTTGTGTGCTATTAGAGTGATTAGAGGATCACAAAAGCTAGGAAATGATTGGAAATTATTATAGAAGTGTAGTTTTATTATGTAATTAACTATTCATTTTGGATAATGTCCTAGTACAGCTTTTATGGTTATGGATTTTTGACACGAGGACCCCTATAAATGAATTGTAACTATATTTTGCAAAAATTTTTGGTAACCCATATTTTTATAAGTTTATGCATGTGTGAAAATGTGTTTTCAAATATAATACTTATGGATAACAGATTTTGAGTTTGGATAATGTATTTGTGTGTGCACTCCGTAGTTGTGCCTAATGATTAGTTAATGATTAGATCAAGTAATTGGTGTCACAAGACTAGTACAGTAGTCATAGGGTTTGATAGGGCACTATACAACCTTAGGTCTGGTACAGTAGCTATAAGGTGTATAAAGGCCACTATATACCTATAATTTCTTTTATGGCTTGAGAATCCCTATTAGAATTATGCCTTAGAGCTCATATAATAGGGTAGTATTTATACATTTAAACCTTGTTAATTAATATAAGGCATTTCTCCTTATATCATGGTACTTTTATATATTACTTATAATTGTTTACAGTGCCTTAAACCATGTTATAAAATCCCTAGTATAATATCATAATATAGAGGAAATCATGAACTATTTATGATGTCAGATTCTTATTGCATGGAAATGTGATAGGCCTAAATATCTGTGATCAAAGTATTCATAAGTTTGGACATTATTAATATGGATAGATTAGCACATGTTATACTTCTTGATTAGGTCAAGCAATAGTTCTCACAAGCTATAAGCATAGAGATGCTTGAAGTTAACATGTGGATGCTTACTTGGGAAGTAAGTACATCAGAGACCTACCATGAGATCTTCACATGGATACTTAATCTATGTTATTAAAGGTATCTCATCACATTAGTGGTGCAAGTATTTTTAGAGTTAAGATCACTAACTATCATAAATATAGAGTGAAATACTTTTACTCCAAAGCTTTTACTTTGAACAAGAAGTATATATAGTGAGATGTTTGGGTATGGTAGGACATATTTAAAGATAGCTTAGTAATAAACAAAGGATTCACTACCTAATATTATAGCAGGGTGTTTATCTCATAGTTATAATGAGTAACCTATATCTAAGAATCTCTAGCCAGAGGAAAATGCCATGTGTGAATGGGATTCACTACGGGAAGTTTATGAATAAAGGTGTAATTATTATAATGATATGTTTAGGGCTTAGTTAGACATACTTAGGTAACCTATGAGTTAACACAAGTCTATACTCAAATTTGATGAGGTAAATAATAGTGGAATAAGTTTATTGCACCATAACTATATATGAAAGAGTTAAGTCAAACAATATGAATTTCTAGCACTTAGGTATTCATGATGTATAGCTAGATGCCTCTCTTGATTTATATACAAGTGATATATCAATTAGTGTTGACTAGGATTCTAATTCACTATGTACTACCAAGTAGTTATTGAAACCCATAAGGACAAAGACATAAAAGGAGTATGAAGAAGATTCAATGAGATTGAATGCTCTAATGATATGGGATAACATTAGAAGATTAATTAAGAAGAATAAATAAGCAAATGGGCTTAGGGCCCACTTGTAATTGAGAAGTCAAGAAAAATAGGGTTTTTTAACTTAGGCCTTGTTAAGTTAAAATATTAATTATTCTTACATCTAATTTTTTCTAGGATTTTAAAAGGTTTTGAAGTCCTTAAATCAAAGTAATTATTAATAAAAAAAATAAGGCTTATGAGCACTATATATGGTCTAATGAAAGTGGGGCAAAGGTATATTCCACATAAGCCCATTAAAAGGCTTATACACATAAGATAGAAAGGCGCCCAATTCATGGGTCCAATCTGTTACAACATAAGGAAGATTTTAAGTATTAAAATATAATATAAAAAAGGTTTATTTAATGTGTAAATAACCCTTATTCCTATAGCTAGTGTAGAGATACATTGTGCTGCAAAATTGTTGCATAGAACAATTGAAAACACATAATTTTCTCCTTCCTTCATCCACCAGTAATTCCTACTAGTGCCAATAATTACAAGTTGCTCTCTTTTAAAAACTTCTTGTAAGGATTACCTTTAAGGTGTTGCTAAAAGAGGATCACTATAGTTTGTAATAACCTAATGAGAAGAGCGCATGGAAGGAATCTATTATCACTCTTTTTAATTAATCACAAAATGTAGCTAGATTTAATGTTTGGAATGAATTTTAAATTACCCAAGTCCATTATCATTGCTACTTTCTCCCAAATTTTTAATTTTTCCACTATGTATGATGGACAAAAAAACATTAGCAATGGAGCCAAGTTTGCAGATGATTTGAAATCAATGGAAATAGTTATTACGATTGAGATGCTTTGTATGTGCTATTATGTAATGCCTGTAAGTCAAGGCTCTATGAGCAGTACCTTCAAAGCTTAAAAAGTGTGCCTGAAATGCCGAGTCACCTTTACGAAGCCTAAGGCAGGGTATACTAGTCATAAAAGTTTAAGGGGCTTGAAAATGATGAAAATGACTTAATATAAAGATTTAATAGAACCAATAAATTATTTTAGGCTATAATCTAGTGGGCTATAGGCATAAATTATGGGCCAAGAATGACTTGGGATGTGCCTAGATAGACCTAAAAATACCATACTCTGAAGGTTAAAAATTCCCTAGAGTCCATTAGTGAAGGAATTTTTGCATTCTAAGGTTGTTTACAACTTTTCCTTAATTTTAAGTTTTGCACATAAATTGAGAAAGTTAGTTAACTATCTTCTCAAGGGAATTTGGTCGTGAAATTTATGAGCCTCTAACTAAGACTAATCAAGGATTTTTAAAACAAATGAGATGATTTTTATAGGTTCGAGTGATTTCTGAAAATTCCCTAAAGTTTCTACCAAAACCAAGTATTTTCTAGGCACTCAAGTGCCATGTGTCATCACCTGAGGCACCCTTTCATGCATAAAAAAACCCTTGCCACCTAAGCACTCCACCAAGATGCCATATCACCTTCCCTCTACCTTCCTCCCCTATTTCTCATCCCTTGGCAATCGACATAATTGATGCTTAGTACCCCCCATTTTTAAGCTTTTCTATCCTATATTCCACACTAAAAGACCACCAAAATTTCTTTTAATTAGTGAAGAAATTTTTTATGAAGTTGGTAGTCACCATTGATGCTCATAAAAGTCATGAAAATTCAAAGAAGGCATGAATATACATCAAAGAGGGGCTAAAATTCAAGTTTATGTGTAAGTTCTTTTCTTCCCTTTTTATTTTATTTCCTAGAGGATTTCATCATTTTAAGAGTGTCTATGTTCTTGGATTTGTTATTAGAGGTCCATGGAAATTTCAATGAATTTTCAAGGATTTATATGGCAATATGGAGGCTAAGGGAGAATTTGTGATCAATACAGGGATAAAAGGTGCTAAGATGTAGGAAAGGCTTCAAAGATGATAAGGTATGTGAATTCAATGTATTAAAGGCATGCTAGTGTTATTTCAAGTGCAAAATGTTTTAAAATTATACATGGAATTCATGGTTTTTATGGTTAATATGTGTATAAAAGTAAACTAAGAGTATTTTGATATTAAGCCAATAGTAAAGGAATGATTTATAGGTTGTTTTAATGGAGAAATTGTATGGAATGTGGTAATCTATTTTTGGGTGAAAGTGTGTGAGCTTGTGTGTAAAGTGTTATGGCATGAATGTATATGGTTTATGATGATACAAGGTGTGTAAGTTATGGCTTAAAGGTTTGTGTATTTGTGTGTGATAGAAGGCATAAGTATGGATGGCACTATGTATGGCCATAAGGTGTAAGCATAAATAATGGCATGTAAATGAAGTGTATGTGATGATACATGAACTAGCATGATTCATATATAGGCAGTGTGTATGGGTTCAATTTAATGAGAAAATATAGGAATGGTAATGTATTAGATGTGGCCAAGAGGTATGTAAGGGATTGTGGTGCATATGTTATGGGTATGTTATGTGAACCATGATAGAAATTAAGTGTTGGTATAGGAATATAAGAATAGGGTTGAATTTGCTAGAAATAGTTCATGTACATGTGTGTGCTTAATGTGGCCGAGGCATATACAAGGCATGCCAAGGCTTTATTTGCATGATATTTGGCTTGTGTGTGTATAAGCATGCTTGAATGATGTTATGATATGTGAATGTGTGATGGAATGTGGAGAAAAGCATGTACATAGCCAATGGGAAGCATTGGCAAAGAGGTATACAAGGTAATTTTAGCATGCAAAGTAAGGTATGGCATGGGTTGTGTGTGTGTGATTAGCATGGCATATTTGGCATGAGTTAGGTGAATAAGCCTTAATAATAAGGCATGAGATGTATAGATATTGGGATACCTTTTAAGGTTGAGAAATTGTTGAAAAAGAGCTTTAAAATGACTTAGAATGACATGGTAAAATTGATCTTAAACATGGTCTAAATTGGCATATAAATGGCACCTAAAATTTTGAACATTTTGTAATGTTTATGTAGAATGAGTTAAAGCCACTTTTAAGGCTATTTGAAATGTATAATTGAGATTGGCTTTAGGCCTATGAATGTGTATGAAATGGGTGCAAATGGCACTAAAAATGTCATGAAAAGGACTTAATTTGAAACTTAAAATGCCATAAGAAAAAATGAAAATGACTTATAATGGTCTCGAGAAAAATGACTCAGGGAAACTTATACTAAAATATACCTTGAACATGGATATAATTGGATTAAAATAATAGCCTAGGCTAGACTTAATGTGAGCTTAATTATGCCTAAGAAAGTGAGCTAAAATACCTCAAAAAATTGACCCGTAACTTTCTAGTATGACAAAAAATGACCTGTAACTATCCAAGCCAAATTTTGACTATTAAATAGAATTCATAATTATCTATTTTTCACTGATAAATATTATAAGATGATGATCAGTAAATAAATGATCATAAAATAATATCTGGTGGCCCATTGTTAGACACCTACTAGATAGGTTAATCGGCCAACTTAGGACTTAGCAGCTACTAGATGATTATGATTGTTCTAGATATTGAGAGGCTTATGGACTTATCCCTACTATCCTTTTTAAGTATATGATATTAATTATTATTTGGATATTAGAAGGTCTACAGACTAATCCCTGCTATCTATTTAAGGTAGTTGTGATTCATGGATATTGGGAGGTCTATGAATAAATCCTTGCTATCCATAATATGATTAGTGGTTAAGTTGTTTGAAATATTAGGAGGTCTATGAACTGATCCCTGTTATCTCTTGTCTGGCATTGGGAGGTTCAAGTGAAATAATCCATACTATCATACCAGGTCGATTTAGAGGTTAAAGTCTAAAATGTGGGCCATTGCACAACTTTTCAATTCCCTCTTGGTCTAGTGTCTTAGGTATAGTTTATCTAGTTGGGACTATTAAATTAAATTGAATTAGTTTATAGGTTTTGATCAATAGCAAGTTACTATTTAAATAATCAAATTGAAATTATCATGGTGGCATTTTGGTAATTATTATGAAAATATGGCATATCACTTAAATTGCATGAATTAACTGGCATACCACCCACACATTGCATATTGACTATCATATTATCATTGTATGTGAGCTAATGCATGTAACATGTTTTATATTCTTTAAATTCACCATTAAGTTTCATACTTAGTGAACTAGTGTTTTGGTGCACAGGTTGTAAAGATAAGTAGTCCAGCCTTAGAGATCATGTAGTGTAGTAGCATAGTTTTTGTTGAAGGGTATATAGAGTCCTTCTTTTTTGTTTTGTTAGCTAGCACTCATGTAAAAACTGTAGGTATGCATTTAACATGGTTAGTGGCTACTTATATCTATGTATATAACGAATAGATGTGATGTATATAAATAGGTTTTTTGTCTGTATGGCTTGCTCGATGCTTTGATAATTGTAGGCCTAAGAACTTGTATGTTTGAAATGTGTGCTGATGTTGATTAGGAGATTATAAGGGTCCAAAAGGAGGTATAATGATATTGTTATCTTTAGAAGTGCTTCTACAGGTGAAAAAAATTGGTATGTCACGGGGTAGCCGTTGTGCTGGCCAATTTTTTGTAACATGTGAAGTGTCTATAAATAGGTTTTCTAAGTCTATCATAACATGTATGAACCTATTTAAGGGTTAGACTAAGAATCATAGCAATAC
>CANXYI010490758.1:0-17412 GCA_948208565.1 Hura crepitans
AAAGTCGAAATGTAATGCCCCAAAACTTGGCCTAATTAAAAACATTTAGTTAATGCAAATAAAATAATTATAATAAATATAATAAAGTTTATTTTGAAAAAATAAAATAAAAATAATTAAAAGAGAATTTTTGCATACATCTGTAACAGCCGTAAGTCGAGACTATATGAACGGTACCACTGAGGCTGATAAGTGTTGTCGGAGTGTCGAGTCACCAATTGTAACGCTTGTAAGTCGAGACTCCATGAACAATACCACTAAGGCTAGAAAAGTGTTCCCGGTGTGCCGAGTCACCTTCGTGAGGTTTGAGACAGGGGTACTGGTCATGAAATTTTGAGAGGCCATAAAATGATGAAAATGGCTTAATTTAAATATGTAGTAGAACTAATAAATTATTTTAAGTTGTTATCTAGTGGGCCATAGGCTCAGATGGAGTCGGGCTAGGAATGACCCAGGATAAAATGCTATACCCTAAAGGTTAAAAACTCTCCTGAGTCCATTAGTGAAAGAATTTTTATTTTACATGTAAATCGAGGCAATTGGTTAACTGTCCTGTTCATGAAATTTGGCCGTGAAATTTTATGAGCCTTTAAATGGGACTAATCGAGGATTTTTAAAACAAATGCGATGATTTTTAGAGGTTCAAGTGATTTTTAAAAATTCCCCGAAGTTTCTACCAAAATTGAGCTTTTTCTGGACACCCAAGTGGCGTGTTGTAACGTCCCAGCTCGCCTGGTCAGTGTTGCACACTTTGCCACATACTGACCAGGCGAGTGGGGATGTTATACGTGTGACCCCACCTGTGCCACCTCACCACCTATATAAGGCCTAAAGTGACACCTTAAGTGTCCACTTGACTAATGCCACCCACCATCCCACTTTCTCTTCTTTTTCTCTTTCTCTTTGTCTCGATGCCATTTTCAGCTTGTGTCCACCATTTTTCCTAGTTCTTTCAATCTTTTCCCTTGCCTATTGCCATAAAAAATCCCTTAATTATGTTAATAATTAATTTGTGAAGGTTTTGGAAGCCATAGGAGTGCCTAAAGCTCAAGAAAATTCAAGGGAGCTCAAGGTGTACATCAAAAGGGATTAAAAGGGCACTTTTGATGTGCAAGTAATTCACCCCTTTTTAATTTATTTCCTAGGGGATTTGGTGATTCTAAGAATGCCTATATGCTTGGAATTTGAATTAGAGATATGTGTGATTTTTGATGGATTTTGAAGGTGAGATGGCATGAATGGAGGTTAAGGTAAAGTGAGTTATTTTGTGATCTCTATCAAGCTTGAAGTGAAGGATTCATCTCCCTTGGTAGTAAGGTAAGTGAATTTAAGGCATTCAAAGCATGCGTGATGAAATTTTTATGAATTAAGCTTAGAATCCTTATATAGAAGTAGTAGAAAATATGGCTAATGTGTGTGAGTTGATAGACTAAGCATGTTATTAGATTAATTGTATGTAGAATAAGTGCTTTGAATGGTAACTGGATAAAAAGAATGCATGAAAGGGTGAGTTCCTTATTTGGCCGAGAGATGTGTGTGTGGTGTGTGAGGTTTTTATGGCTTGCTAAAGTAGTTTTGGCATGATCTCTAAGACATTTGACATGAATGATGCTTGAACTATAGGTGTAAGTGGTGAAAATTATGAGTTTTAGTGTGTGGCTCTATTTGGCTGAGAGATGCCTTGGTGTGAAGGTAAGTGTATGGCATGTGTGCTTGGCATTTTGCATGGCAATGAACTTGTTAGTGATGGCCTTTTAGGTGTAAGTGAAGGAATTGGTGAATAAAGCTTGTGTGTGTGTGTTTAATATGGCCAAGGCATGATTAAGGTGTGAATTGGCTTAGCTTGCATGGCAATGGCATAATGTGTGAGTAGGCATGCTTGTGTGATGTTAAAATGTGTATATGTGTGCTTGAATGTGATTGAAAGCGTGTGTAAGGAAATTTGAGGCTATTGGCCGAGAGCTTTGCAAGGTTAAATGGCATAAAAATAAGTTATAACCTAACTAGCTTATGTGTGTGAATGGCATGACATATTTGGCATGAATGTGGTAATGTTTATATGGCATGACCTAGGTGAATATGTATGATTAGTATGGCATGAAATGGACATAATATGGGATACTTTTTAAGGATAGAAAATGGTTTAAAAGAGGACTTAAAATTTGGCTTGTAATGACATGAAAAAGTGACTTGTAAGTGGACAAGTTTTGGCATGAATTTAATACCTTAAATTGGCCTAACTTGTAATGTTTGTGTGACAAACTATGGAAGCCATTGTTATGGCAATTTGTGACATATTGTTAAGCTTGGCTTTAGGCTTATGAAAATGCATGATCATGAGTGCAATTGGCACTTAAAAAGGACTTGAAAAGGGCTTAAAATGAACCTAAAAAGGTCATCGCAAAATAGGAAAATGACCTATAACTGTCTCATTAAAAAATAATTTTGTGATCCTATTTAAAATAATTGTTTAGCATGTGAATAATTGAGCCAAAATGATTGACTAGACTCGATTTTATATGCCTTTAATTATACCTTCATAATTGAGTTAAAATAATTCAAAAAATTGACCTGTAATTATCTGATACGGCTAAAAATGACCTATAACTATCTAGGTCAAAATTTGACTGTCAAAAAAAAATTTTAACTATCTATTTTTGGACGTAGAATATTATAAAAAGATGATCAGTAAAGAAATAAACTTAAAATAAAGTTAGATGGCCCATTAGTTAGACACACACTATGGGTTAACTAGTCAACTTAAGGATTAGCAGCTGCTAAACTGTCCATTTATCATATTGGGCCAGTGCAGCACCCAAGGTTCATAATTGAGCCACTGCACTAGTGTGCGGGGCAGACACTTTAAATTGCTAGCATCTTTGACTGTATATCAGACTATGCCGGTGTAGCAGCAAAGGTCCCCAAAGGGGCCATTGCACTAGTCTGCTAGGCAAACTAGGATAAATATTCTTAACATGACATGTTGCCACTAGGAGGTTTACGGACTGATCTTTATGCACAGTTGCTTATTATTTTTGCCCTTTAGGAGGTTCCTGTGAATTGATCTCTATGGCTATATTTGGACGATCATTATTTTATGCTTGCTTGTGTGTGTTAATGCATGTGGCATGTTTTAAATGGTTTAAATTCACTATTGAGTTTCATACTCAGCGTACCCGTGTTGTGGCATGCAGATAGCAAGGATAAGCAAGCTAGCCTCGGTGATCGTGTAATGTAGCCATACAAGTGCTAAAGGGTGAAGAGAATTATTTTTCTTTTTAGTAGCGGCACTCATATAAATTCTATAGGTATGGGTTAACATGCTTAGGAGCTGCTATGTTTGTATATAAACTAGGAATGAGATGTATATAAATAAGTGTTTTGCTAGTTGGGTTGCTTGTGGTTTTGATAACTGTGGGCCTGAGGCCCTGTATGTGTGATTCTGATATGTTTGATGTGTGTTGATGTTGATTGAGGGACCAGAAGGGTCCAGATGGAGGTTGAATTGAATGATTGTCTATAGAAGTGCTTTAAACAGGTGAAAAAAATTTTGGTATGTCACCTAGGTTGTCATTGTGCTGCCTAATTTTTTGAAACTTGAAAAGTGTCTGTTAGTAGTTTCTTTAAATCTGTCAAACCATGTATGAATATGAATAAAGGTTAGATCAGACATCTAACTAATACCTGATAGAGTTCTAGAACAGTCCATAAGTATTAAGGAGTTTAACTCTAGAGAAATTCTAGGATGAGTGACCTGACAGGAAGTGCATTGCCTATCAAGTTTCTTGAGGAATCCGGTAGGAGGTGTCATAACATCAGTGATACAAATAGGTTAAATATAAAAATAAGGGATCAATCTGGGCCACTCATCCAAGGCTTATAAAAGCCATTTTTTGTATAGGGAAAAATGGGAGAAAAAACATTCTTCTTCATCCTTTTCTTCTCTCAAGACTTATAGACATTTGATCTTGCAAAAAGCGATCCTAAACAAATAAAGATAATTCATTCTACTTATCATCTAATTGATTTTCTTCATGATTCCTACCACTGACAATATTATTTTTGTCTTTTAGAGTAATATTTTGGAGCTACCATTGAATTTAAGAGGAAGAGAGACAAAGTAAGGAGAAATCAGAAGGGAAAATCCATTATTGAGGGATAATTGATGTTGGGATCATCTTAATGCTGTAAATACAATATGTGCATTTACAATTTCATATTTCCTTGAATTAAATTGATAAAATTGTAGTTTTAGGATTTTATAGTGAAAATTAGGAATTTTGAGTGAAATTGATGTTAAATTGACACGTTTTGATGTAATTAATTTGTGGTTTTTGATGAATAACTTGCATCTTTTGTGTAAAAATAATTTAGATGAATTTTTATTGATTTGAATAAAAAAAATGAAGTGTTTTTGCTGCTAAAAATGGTGAAAATCATGACTTAGAATTATCAAGTCTAAAGGTTTCATAGTCGTGACCCATGTAAGTCATGAAACACAGTTTTTATAAAAGTTTGTGTGACCCCTCAATATTCATCACAAAATTTATATGTTTTGTGAAATAAAATGATTTCAAAATGATACTTTCACATGAAACAAATTTTCATTATTTTAACAAATTTTCATTATTTTAAGGCATAAATTGTTTGGTTTTGCACATGAAAATTGAGGATTGATGACGAAGAATAATATAGATTTTAAATGAAGATGATAATGGGGCACAAGTGTGATAAGTTGAGAAGTTGTACATAATTTGATAATGCAATCATTATAGTGCCATGATATGATTTGAGCATGAAGTGGTAACATGTAAATGACGAAGATAAGTAATATAAGTTAACGATAAATGCAATATTTTGAGTATGATTTGAACTTTAGATTTGAAGCTAATAAGGGATGGGATGCCTAACTATAATGAGTTTATGAGAACACTTGAAACACAAGATTATGTTATGAGACTTTAGATAATGTGGGTACTCAAATATGATATTCCATTTCAAAACACATGAACTTAATTGATTTGTCTCTGCCAATCTGTAGATGATGAGTGAACATATGATAAATAAATTATGTGTATAAATGAACATGATCATGCAATGTTATATGATATAATATGACTAATGCTATAGGTATGATGTGAATGGCTCTTTCACGCAAATACTATGATGATGAACATATGCCACATTATATAATACATGAAATGAGATCTTAACATGAGTTGCTGTATATGCCATGCATAAATAAAGATATGCAATTGTCGAACATGTGCCATAAGAATTCTTGCCATGAATATATTATGTTGATTGATAATGATAAATGATATGATGCCACATGTTAGTGAGATGAAATGCTACTGTTGCTATGCTATGTGCATGAATACTATTAATTGATATGATGCCTTGTGTTGGCAAATAGACACATGACTGATATTATGCTGAGAGCTTACCATTGATATCATGTAATGGATAAAGCATAAAAAACTGCAACGAATATGCTAAATTGAATAATTATAATGAAATGCCTATGCATACCTATACTAGTAATGGTGTTGGGATAAGTTGGCATGCTAATAGAGTCCTTAGCATTACTGCACCTTCACTAATATTACTATTGCGAGTAAAGTCGTGTAAGTTTCTGCAAGTACTATGCAACTGACTATTCTTAGGGGTGTAGCTAAGTAAGCTTTATGAGCATTGTAAAACCGATAACTATTGCAGGTACAACTACGTAAGTCACACAGGTGCTATACAACTGACTATTGTGCAGACAAAATCGCATAAGCTTAGCTAGCACTGTGAATTGAGCTCACTATGATACATAGATATGTAAGTACGAACGCATAAGCCTTATGAGTACCATACAACCCATTATCCAGTCTATAGTAGTCTTAGATTACATTGGGCAATATAAAATAAAAGTGTGGAAATGAAATGAGTTATAAATGACAAAATTTTCAAATGAATTATGATTAATATGAAATATGGAATAAATTGCTATAATTGTCATGATTTGCATTAGCATGTTTTGAATTGATTATAATGTGGCAACACAGGACAATGACTTAAAGCGGTAAGCAAGGTAAGCATGCATTGCGTACTAGCATAAGATGAATATGACTGTCTATTAATATAGAGTTATTACGGATACTACTAACATGTATGAATTGAATTAGAAACTATTGATTGTTTATATGTGATGATCGATGTATGATGGAATTAAAGGTGATGTGTGTTGCTGATAACATCTGATTGATGGATAAATAGTTGAGATACGTGGATATTGCATATAACTATGTAATGTTCAATGACTGGAGAATTATGATTGTGTTTGGTGATGTTGTGAAAATGAATATAAAGGTGTGGAATTAAAATAAAACAATTGCAATGTCATATATGCATTGTGATAATAATTGGCTTGGAATGTGAGGTAATAAACTAGATCATGACATGGGATGTCATGAAAGTGATGCATGATGATAAGAGAAAGATGATGCAAATAAGCTGATGTGATAACTTGAGTTAAGAAATTGTGTAAATATATAATTGAATATGCGAGTAAAGTAAATTGTATATGATAGGGTAAAGCGATGAATTAGTTTATTATAAGGCAAGCAAAAAAATAAAATCATTCCGAGTTGAATAATATTTTTTATATTAATATATATATATACACACACAATAGTGCATGTAAACTCAATTAGAATATAATCATTATACGAATAATAAAGATAAACTGATACTAATGAAAAGATTTATGTTTGGTTGGTAAATGACCATTTGTAGATGAATGTGTTGACACCAATATGCTAAAAGAGTAAGATCATGTATAGAATTGTACAAAATGTTAAATTATATAAAATTAAATGGTGTTTAATAATGGGATAGGATAAGGGAATTATGTGTATGCATGCTTGATATGTTCATGAATTATGTTTAATATGTGAAAATGACACAAGTAAAGGTCTTTTAAAATTATTTATGCACCATTAAGTATTATTACTTAGCGCGTTGATTTTCTTTCCACACATAGATAAAGGACTTTGGCATCAACAAAGGGGCAATTGTAAGTAGGATCTGCCATTGGTTTATAGAGCATATTATATGAATGTATAAACGTGTCCTGTAAATATCTCTTATTTGTCAATTTCTTTATTTCATTGGATTTCCATTTCAATAATGTAAATTTAAGGCCCCTACTTTGGTTTTCCATTGGTAATCATATTTGGTCATGGCTTAGTTTTAATGGTCATATTACTTTATTTTATATCTTATGGCTTATAAATTGTGGCAATGTGATAATGAGTGCTTATTTAGGTGATTGCAATTGATGATAGTGAGATAAAGATATTCTTGTCAACATATAGAACTGAAAGTATGTAAGATGCACAATTGTATGCATGTACATATAGTATACATGATGCCTATGGCACATACTATGGCACCCTTACATTTGGTGTCTTAAGATATTGGTAGAAGGGGCATGAAACAAAATCCTTTGGTTCCTTAATTATACATTCGGCCAAAGCCGAATTGTGATTATGGATGAAGTCACTGACTTTGTCTTAAACTTCATACATTATTCCTCATGTAGGTTTTAAGAGGCACGACCATAATAATCAGCTTTAAGAGATCATTGTTCATAGCTTTTTTTGGCATTTTCAACCTGTTTATCTTATAGATCCCATTTTCTCTTAGTGGCAATTCTGTGACTATAGCTAATGGTAAATATAGCTCACTTGAACAAATAGATATTATCACCAAATAGGTTAGGATTTGTATGATTAATCTCGACTGTCCCATTATCTCGCCATAACATTACTTTTTGATGCAAATATGATGTAATAAACCTATTTGAGTGGATCTAATCTTGGTTGAGCAAAGCAATATGGCTATTCCTTACATTCACCACATAAAAGCCAACTTCCTTTTTAATTCGACCAAACTTGACATTTAACATTGTAAATCCATTAATATCATTCTCTCCACTAGTAAAATCGATTATTATCATATCAAATTATTCCATTTTACTCAAGGGTATTCCCAATTATTTCAACATCCTAGTAGGTAAAATGTTTAAACTTGCCTTATTGTCAATCAATATGCATCCACAAAGGACTCCATTGAGTTCGACCCTTATGTACAAAGGCCTGAATATGTTTTATCACGGACTCTAGAGGCTTATATGAAATAACAGATGAATCACCATATTTATGCTCAGTGACTTCACCATCCAAAGTACAATCTTGTCTATTTTTGGCTAGGTATGATTCAAGCAAGGTAATTATAGTGATGTGCAAATGTTTATAATTTTTTGGCACCCAAGATTTCTTTAACTTATGTAGCACCTTTTTTTCCCGTACTGCTTCAACCATAATCTTCGAGCACTACTTTATAAGAGTTAACTTTGCCCCTTCAAATTTTTCATTCTTCCATGAGGCTTTCTTTCTCTTTTTTCGATGACTTGGACCATCTCTATGCACAGCCTTCAAGACTTTCCCTTTTGGTGGAATACAAGCCTCATTAGAATCCTAGTCTAAGGACAATTCATCGTGATTGTCAATTCCTTACAATTATCTATTTAACACTACCATATTTTTCTTCTTAAAATCCTATTCCTTACTTGTTCATCAATCTCTTTTTGGAGTCGAGCCAACCACGATTGCCTCTACTGCCTTTGCTTTTGAGTTTTAGTAAGCATTGGCTTATGCAATTCTGTTTGCCTAAGCAACCTTTCAAATATGCTCTACCTCAGGCAATGGCATTCCCATATATCAAATTCCTTTGGATTTGGCTTGAAGGTAGCTTTATATTGATTACCTATAACACCCAACCTTTCTTTTGGATGGTTATAAACTTTCCATGCTTTACCCTCATTATATTTTTTTTCTAGAGGTTTACCATTTTCTTAAGTCATTCAATGTGCTTGTTTCCCCCATATTCTTTTTTCCTAGGGTATACCATGGCAACTTGCATAGTTTGGAATGGAATTTCATCCACTATTTGGCCCTTACTTTTTGAAAGGAAATTCAAAAACCCATTATTAACTATATCTTAGATTTTAAAGGTCACATAGTTATAAGTAGAATGTCGCTAGGATTTGTGTCATTTATAATACTCCTTCCTCTGTTTCTCTTCAGTTAATGGAAGAACATATCCCTCTGATAAAACAATCTTGCCTTATTTCATTCATCGGCCTTAGTTAGATCAAAAGAATATTCTTTGGCAATATATATCCCTTATCCCTTTTTTCTTTTACTAATTTATAGCCAATGGGTTAGGCTTTAAGAGCTGAGGGCATTTCAAAAGAGTGTTGATAGCTAAACTAGCCAAGCAAATATATTCCTCCTATTTATAGTCATCTTCTATAGTTGAAATCTCAATTAGCTCATCTTTCTTAAGATCTCATTTAAAGTTTATTGATTGAGTAGATAATTCAAATAGACTTGTGAATTGGTAACTAGTAAAATGTAGTTTAAATTGGTAAAGGAAGCCTTTCATTACCAAAACAACACAATCAGCTTTAAAAATAGGCGTTTGGCATGCAGTTCTCAACTTTTTGAATCTCAATATAAACTTATCTGCTGATTGGCTTAGCATCTAACTAGTTTGGGTTAAATCAACTAGTGTTAACTCAATGGGCAATTTATAAAATTCCACATGAAACCTTTTTTTCCAAGATCACCCAAGATTGTATAGAATTAGGCATGAAATGATTATACCAAGTGAAAGCAGACTTAGTCAATGAATTCCAAAAACAATCTGAGGAAATTGGACAACCAACTTCTCCACATTGCATGAAAAAATGAGCAATATGCTTAATAGTGGACAAGTTTTCCTCACTCAAGAATAGGCTAAATTTTGGAATATTATTTCCCCAAGGAAAATGATAAGCTTGATCAACCTACTCAGGGTATGGCTTTCTATAAGCAGTATCATAACCCAAGCTCCAAATTCATTCTCTCCCTATTCATTCACAACATTAGCAAGATAATAAGCAATGGCTGGAGGTTTTACCTAAGGAGCCCTATACATTTGTTAGGCATCAATCAACACTAGATCAAATTCCTGATCAAATTAGAGTACATTCCTAGGCTGGCCTTGATTATAGACCTATTGTCCTTGACTATATCCTTGATGCCCCTAATTGTATCCCTGCGGACTTTAATTTTTCCACCTTAGCAAGTTCACTCCCCCATACTGCAATTGTTCTTGTACTAGTTGAGGTATCTCTTATGGACGAACGGGACTAAGGGGAAGTGTTGTCCTTGCAAAAGCATTATAATCTAGGTGATCCCTTGATTCATTTTATTAAGAGACTGATATAACCATTGGAAAGTTAGATCAACCCACTCATTGATAGGTTGAAGGACTATTTCCATATACTGAATCATCTTTGAAAAAGTAGCATGGTTTTTTACTGAAGCATTGTGTGATATAGCTTCGTAATCAGTCAAATTGAGGATTAGAGGCTTAGGAGCACTTATCCTTCAGTTCTAATCTTGATTAACTGGCTAATAAAAAAAATAGGTTTTATTCCATATGATGGTTCACTTCTCTACTTTTCAGTAGTCTTCTTACCATTGTTCTTTAAAGTGTTTGCCATTTGAAGTTATTCTTGATATTCGGTACTATAGGTCACACAAAATTTGCTAGTGGAGTAGCCAAAAAGATGTTCATCCTAACTAGAGGAATATCCAAATGCAAATGGGGGAATGGTTTATTGGTCTGACCTAGTTACAAGATACCAAGAAGGCAACCTAACCAAGATTTGCAAGCAAAACATAGGTTCTTGGGTGAATCCAGATTAGAGGCACAATTTGAGATTGCTAAATTAAAGCTATTCCAACTTGTTACAGATTACTAAAGGTAGTAAAATAAAGGACATTGGTCTTTGATAATTATGAAAAAAGAGAGTAAAATAGTACACATTTACTATTTATATAGGTAAAAAGGAGTAGCAGCTTATAACACGTGTTAATGCCGTGATATCACACTTATCCTACTGATAAAAGATGAAACCTTTGGGCCTAACTCATGGTTTGGTGAGTTATAAAAAAAATCAACCAAATTTATCATATCCCCTTTGATTATATATGTTTAGTGAAATCTTACTCCCATTCGCTCATGGACATAGGCTTAACATTGAATCATGTTAAATTTAATGTGTTTCCCTATTTTAAATTATTTTGTTGTTCGTGTTTTTTTTCCACAAATAAATATTTTTATTATGTTACGCCTAACATTATTAACTTAGCTTGGGCTATTTGATTCAAGATTTGTATTTTCAAAGTTTTTTTTGGTATAAACTTACATTACACTACACTACTTAGGGAAGGAAATATCTCTTTTTTGTCTCAAATTTTTTCAGCCCTAAAAGGAAGAAGACAATTGAGCTAAGATTTGAACTCGAATCCCAATCAACATTGCTAGGATTTATTGACCTCATTATCATTTAAACATGGCAAATATGTCAGGTCGGGTCATAAACATGTTTGATTAAATGGGTCAGGTCATAATAGGTCATCATATATGAGTCAAAAATGGGTTGGGTCATTAGTAGATCATGGATTGACTCGCAGATTGATCTAAACGAGTTGAGTATGGGTCGATCTATTTATTTTTTCACTTTTTTTATAAGTTTATCACTTAAGTATTTCAAACTATATTAAACAATGATATATAATCACTATTACTATCAGATTTAATAAAGTATAAAATCATTAGAAACAGATTTTATAAATATTAGTGTATAAAATATTAGTGTCACAGTTAAGTATTTTTATTGATTTTATATATTATGTATACTATTTATGGTATTGTTAGCAAAATTAGACACTGATTTTATATTTATTCTTTTTAAAAAAATTAATTTTACATATCTTATTTAATTTACTAAAACAATTTATTATTAAAACTTAATTTATATGACTCCTAAAAGAAAAATATTTCTTTTATAATGATCAATAATGTGATTATTAATATTTTTTTGCACTAAGAATAATATTAATAATGAATAAAATAATTTTATCTACTAAATAATTGGCTAGCAATTCGTTTAAAAGATATATAGGTCAAATGAGTCACGCGGGTCAACCCATGATCTAACTCATTTAGGTCAAATTGAGTGGATCTGTGTGTTGACCCTACTAACACAACCCATATTTTTTTGTCATATGAGTCAATGGGTTATTTACGAATCGGATTTGATATAAATAAAAAAATATGAATCAGGATTATGAGTTGGATCAAATTTTACTAGGTCTAATATCATTCAATAAATTATTCCTTAATTTTTTATAGTGTCGCATGAATTTAAAATTAAATAAAGAATAAATATTCAATTGAGCTAGCATAGTTCTTGAGTTGAACATTTAATTCTCAAAATTGTTTGAATCATTAATCAATATTTTTAAGTTTGAGGTGAACACGATGTAAGTGGTGTCCTACTTGAGTAATTAACTTTGTTTCGTTTATCTTAACCCTCAATTTTAGGTCATTCAATACGGGCTCCCAGAATTTAAATCTAGGCCCATATGATTACCCAACGTTTGAAGTTCATAGTAATTACATGATATATTCTTATTTTTGAATTCATAAGTTCCGTAGGTATAGAAATGAAAAAAAAAAAATCTAGCCGCCTCTTTTTTTCTCATTTCTTTTTTCTTAACTTTTTTTTTTATCTTATTCTTCTTATAGCTCCCTTTTTTTTTTTATAAATTCTACTTGATATATACAAATCATATAAATGTATTTTGCTTATTTTTAATTTTTCTTTATTGGTTTTTCAATATTTTTCACCGATTCTTCTGTTAGGTATATATTTTTCCCCTTGTGAATATTACAAATTTGCTGTTACTTTTTAAGGAATTTTTTTATATTCTTTAATTTTGATGAGAAATGTTTTATTATTATTTTTATAATTAGGACTCAATTAGAAAATAATATTATAAAAATCGAATTAAATCAATAATTCAGACCACTTTACCTGCGAACTGTCAGTTGATCTTTCTAATTATAGAAAATCGTATGTTTCAAATATTTAAAGTTTTTGAAGAAGCATCTTGACTAGATGGTGCATGGATTTTGAGAATGAGAAAAGGTAAGGGGCTAGATGGTCCATGTATTTTGAGAATGAAAAAGCAATTTTATTAAAATTGGACCGAATTGACTGGTCAGATCGATTCAATCCTGAATCGGAGGCTGATGTGGTCCATTTCAGTGCTAAAAATTCGAAAAAGTAAAAATCGATTTGAATTGATCTACCAAAAAATTGAAAAAACTAGATTGAACAAAAAATTTCACAATTTTGCTTTTTTCCTTTTTCATTTTTGGTTTACATTATTTTAAATTTGTTGTAATATAATATATGACTACTCTAGATAAACTCTATCTATTATAGATAGATAAATTCTATCTAGTGTAAATGTATGCTATCTTTAGTATTCTTATCCTATTCTACCCTATCTGATAAACTTCTCTTTGCCTATAAATACCATCTCTTGTATTATTCAGAATACATATCAATAGGGGTGAGCAAAAATCGAACCGAAATAACTGACCGAACCGATTGAATTTTCAATTAGATTCGGTTATTTTGGTTCGGTTTCGATTTTATTCTAAGAAAATTTTGGTTATTTCGGTTCGGTTTTAGAAGTCAAAAAATCGAAAAAATTGAACCGAACCGAATATTAATTAAAAATATATTTTTTTATTTATATAATTAAAATTATTTGAATTTTAAGGGTATATATTGAAAAACCGAACCATAAAATTTCAGTTAACCAAATTTTTATGGGTTTATATATAAATTTATATATGAATTAAAAAATTTCGGTTAACCAAATTAACCGAACCGAATTAATCGAATCATTTCAGTTCGGTTCAATTCGGTTCGATTAGAATTTTTTTAAAAAATCGATTTTCGGTTAAATCGATTCGGTTCGATTATTGAACCGAACCGATCGATGCATAGCCCTACACATCAATATAGAGAATAATAAGTCTCTACTATATACTTCCTATCTTATTTACTTATTTACTTTAATTATAACATGTTATCAGTACGATAGTCTCTATTTCGTTGGGAAGCTGGCGGTTTACTATAACCCGGCTGAAGTTCTCTTTTGGATTTTTAAGAATTAAAATGTAATAACACAGTTGTCATATTGACTCTTATTTTTTTAATTAGATCTAAATCGAATCATTTATTATTTTTTCAATCAAAATTGGGTTTTTTAATGAATGTAAATTGAATCCTTATATCAGAATTAAAAATTGACATACCTATGCAAACACGATATTATAAGTCATTGTCTGTGTGAATTTTTAGTGTACTCATAATTTTACTTTTTATTTAATGGATTTAATTTTATAAATATGATGCTTTTAATTTAATTATAAACAATTTTTTTAAATATAATAATGACTTGTAAAAGTTTTATTTTTTTATATTTAAAGCATCTATAAAATATTATTTCTATTTATAAGTAAATATTGGCATCTCATTATTATATAACTAGCACATCAATATTGATAATTTAAATTCAGTTTGTCAAATACATTTGTAATTTAAAAGTCATATTAAATGGTTAATTTCTATGAATTGATAATTTAATTATGATATCCTTTATTCATTATCTCGAAAAATTGTTTTCCTATGTATTTTTTTGTATTAGATATAATCAATAGTATATCTAATTGGTTATTTTTCTTATATATAATGTCTTTTGCAATGTCAAATCTCATAAAACTTGAATTTGTTGCCCTTGATATTTTTGGAAGTAATTATTTATCATAGGTCCTTAATGCTAAAATCCATTTGAATGCTATGAATCTTAGAGATTCTATAAAAGAAGGAAATAAAGCATCCCTGCAGGATTGTGCCAATGCCATGATCTTCCTTTGGCATTATGTACATGAAGAATTGAAAACAGAATACCTCACTGTTAGAGACCCATTAGTCTTTTGGATCAGTTTAAAGGAGAGATATGAACACTAAAGAACGGTGATTCTCCCTAGAATTCGATATGATTGGATACACTTACGTTTATAAGACTTTAAAACTGTAAGTGAATATAATTTAGCCCTGTTTAAAATTAGCTCTCAATTGAAATTATGTGGAGAGAAAATTACTAATGAGGATACGTTAGAAAAAATATATTCCATTTTCATGCCTCAAATGTGCTCTTGCAGCAACAATATCGAGAGCATGGATTTAAAAAATATTCTGAGTTAATTTCTTGCTTACTTGTAGCTGAACAAAATAATGAGCTCTTGATGAAAAACCACCAATCCCATCCAGCTGGTTCGTCCTCATTCCTTGAAGTAAATGCGGCATTTTCTCAAGATTGCGGGCGAGGTTGTGGTAAGAAATCAACTAGTACTAATTTCCATCCAAGTCTCGAAAACAAAAGTGCTAAGAATAAAAGGGGCAAAAAATAGCAAAATTCAGAAACAAAGACTCAAAATAGTGACAATATTTGCTATAGATGTGGAACAAAAGGTCACTGGTCTTGATTATGTCGCACTTCAAAGCATTTAATTGATCTTTAAAAGGAATCATTAAAAGGAAAAAGAAAAAATGCTGAAGTGAATTTTTTTGAACCTGTTGATCTTTATGAGAATAAGCTTTAGATGTTAATTTAGATGTTTTAGATTTTTTTGCTCATAAAGATGGTAGAATGGATCATTTGATTGAATATGGAAATGTCCATAACTAAAATATGTTTATGTTGCTTTTGCTTAGGGATTTTTTTTCAATAAAGACTTTCTTTGTGATTTAGTATTTCTTAATAAAACTAGTATTTTTCATATTTCTTATTTATTTTATTTTCTTATATTGTGCATTACTAGATAAAACAAAATAAGTTGATGGTATGGAGGATGACATATGTTTAGTAGACAGTGGCATAACTCACACAAATTCTTCGTGATAAAAAAATATTTTTTTAAATTAACATTAGCTGAAATTAATATTAATACAACATCTAGCACTACAAATGTAGTTGAAGGCTCCGGAATAGCCAATATCATGCTTTCAAATGGAACAATATTGTACATTGATGATGCATTATATTCTGGTAGATCTCGAAGAAATCTATTAAGTTTTAAAGATATTCGTCACAATGGTTATCATATTGAAACCAAGAATGAGGAAGATATTGAATATCTATATATCACCTCTACAAATTCAAACCAGAAGTTCATATTAGAAAAACTATCAATTATTTCAACTGGATTATATTTTACAAAACTTAAAATGGTTGAATCAAATTATATGCACTGAAAGTACATAGATCATAAGACTTTTATTTTTTGGCATGATCGTTTAGGTTATCTTGCTTCAACCATGACGCGACACATTATTGAAAATTCAAATGGACATGAATTAAAAAATAAAAAATCATTCTATTAGATGATTATTTTTGTACTTCTTATGCTCAAGGTAAATTAATTGTAAGACCTTCACTATCCAAATTACATTTGGAATCTCCTATTTTTTTACAAAGAATACATGGAGATATATGTGGTTCAATTTATCCTTTATGTGGACCATTCAGGTATTTCATGATTTTAATTGATGCTTCAACTCGATGGTCACATGTATGCTTACTTTTCACTCATAATGTTGCTTTTTCTAAATTTCTTGCTTAAATAATAAAGTTCATGCAACATCTTTAATTCGTATTCGACCATATGCATATCATAATTTTTCATCTTTACAACTTATTTTTGGTCAACAACCTAACATATCTCATCTCAAAATCTTTGGCTGTGTTATATATGTTCCTATTGCACCTCCTCAACGAACTAAAATGGGTCCTCAATGTCGTCTTGGTATCTATATGGGTTTTGATTCACCTTCAATTATTAGGTATCTTGAACCTTTAGCAGGTGATCTTTTTAGAGCAAGATTTTTAGATTGTCAATTTGATGAATAAGTTTTTCCAACATTAGAAGAAGGTAAAGGTAAAAGACCACAAGCACAAGAAATTAGTTAGAATACTTTAACTTTGTCCAATTTTGATACACATAGAAATCAATGTGAACTTGAAGTTTAAAGAATAATTGATTTGAAAAATGCTGCAAATCAATTACTAGATATATTCACAGACACCCAAAAGGTCACTAAATCCCATATTTTGGCTGCTAATGCTCTTACACGATTGATTGTCCTAGTAGGATAACTCGTAAGTATGGTAGCTAATGAATCAAACATACACTAGAAATGTAGTCGACCTATTGGTGCAAAGGATACTATTCCTCAAAAGAAGAGGGAAATGAAAAACATTCAATTTGACACTCTTGAAGAGGTAAAAAATCAATAACCCCATACTTCCAAAGAAGCAACCTCAGAAGTGGTTTCGATATCGAAACTATAACACCCTCTGCCCATTTTCACTGAAAATAGGC